>JZLH01S0201474.1:36077-50713 GCA_001188425.1 Eucidaris tribuloides
CGACAAAAGGAAAGGGCGAGAAAAGTACGCAGCCCAAGTTTAATTTTAAGACAGCGCGCCAAGGAAGTTATACAGAGAAATTGAGCGTTAAATTTTCACCATGCAATCCAAGCTCAGTCGGGCACGATGCGCCCTGAATAAGTGATATAAGTCCCTTGAAAAGTCCTTAAGTCAACCGGCGGCTTCACCTGCAACAAAAATTGAAATTGGCCATAGTGACAGACTGTACTTCTTGTCCAGTTGTATGCAAATGTCAAGTTCATTTATCTAATGTTTCTTCGCTCTCTCTCGATGTGACAATGTTGTGACCGAACTACCGCCTATTCTGCACCCATTCGGCGGCAAATGTGTCGCTACATTCATTAATCTTTAATACTAATTCAATGGAAACAGATAGTTTTCACTTTGTTTTTTTTGATCATTCGACTGATGGTCCTAAAAATTCCTACACACAAGCTATCAACTATCAAACTCCGTATTGAACAACTTTAACACTACAACACACAGTTTCTTTTTTTCCTCGCCTTTCGTGCCGTATGTCACTGTATATATTTGCCCCTGCGCGATTATAACCTACGCAGTTTTGTTGTCGTTCCGTTAATGAGAGAAATCGCTTTTAGGCTTTCACTTGCCAAGTGTAAGAATTGCAAAGTGCGATAGTTAATGCGAGATCGTTTATTTGTTAAGTCTGGAAACCAATAATAATTTGGTGTAAATCCGTGCGATCTGTATTTTTTTTCATAAATCAAACACACCACATTTCCTAGCAGACAATAAAATACTTCCGTAGCAATACATGAAATCCTTGTATATGCTACTGGGTTCTTTTTAATAATCCATTGTTTTGCTGTAGAAGTACAAACCTATGTACATGTGATATATTATTGCAGTATGGGCATGCCAAGATTTCTCATAGACCCTTTTATTCTTCTTACGTGTAACTCGTGTCCTCAACAAAAGAAGTTTGAAACGGCTTTTATAGACAGGGGCATTAACACGCCGTAGCACTGCCTGGTGAGATCCGGGTCTATTGTTTCTTCTTCAATAGTTGTTTGTGTAGTATCCACTTTACCAGCTGGCAACAAACTAACTAATTGAAAGAGAGAAAACTCACTGTTTCAGTTTCAAGCAAGATACAATACTTTCTTTAATTATCATCAACTCTGACTCGCCTAAGCAATGTATAAAGGAGGCACGCAAAATAATTCACACCTCTCTCTGGGGTAGCATCCACTTTATATAAATCTGCGGTTGTGATCGGCACTGGATTTTGAAAGAGGGATTACGCATTTTGTTTATTCCTTGAATTTCCCTATAGCACTTCAAATCAAACAGCAGAAATATATAAACAATTTCTATGGTCAAAAGCATTTGACCAGGGAAAAAAAGAGAGTGTTTAATGAATAGAAATTCTAACGAGCGTTAGGACGGAGTAGCTGTACCCCTCCCGAGCTTATTCAAATTCATTTTCATTCATGTTGTTTGATTAAAAAAGTAAAGCATTACAGGTTCACGCATACAGTCACACACCAAGTATACTGTCTATGAAAAAGCTAGGATACTGGAAATACACCGCGTGCCGATGTCACGTGACACTGTCCTTAACAACCCGGTTTCGGACGATCGTTTGCTCGAACGACAACTTGATCCAACGAAAAGGGTTTGGAAAATCACTGTTTTGGGGTATTTAGAATTCGAATCCAAAGCTGAAACTCGCACATTAGAGAGAATAGATATCAAACTTTTCAAAACTGAAATAAAAAAAATTCACCAAAATAGTGGTTTGGGTTGTTTTTTGGCGTTTTCTGTGATTTCGTCCGTTGCGACTTTTGCCCCCTACCGTTGGAGCGGCTCACATATACCAATGTGTACACTATCTTGGCTGGAAGGATATGTCTTGAATTTGTTTACTTAACCCGTTGCCTCGGAGATTCTGAAAATCCCACAGAGTTAACACAGGGCACATCTGGATCCCATAGCCAGCGGGTTAAGGAGAATCAAATATGAACATACCAGTATTGAATTACTCTCATGCCCTGACAGAAATTGATCCCATAGAAAGCTATACAACAAATTTGCCTGTCACAACAGATACTGATTTTGATTGTGTAAAAAGTAGTCAACATTTGACCACAAAATTTCCACATCAGATACCTTGCATAAGTTTACGTGATAACAGAATAGTTTTACCCCAAGTTGAGGACTACCTCCAATCATGTCATTTACCTTTTAAGTGAGTCTCCTCACTAATGCTACATCTACTACTACTATTACTGCTACTACTACTACTACTACTACTACTACTACTACTACTACCACTACTACTACTACTACTATAACTGCTACTTCTATTACTGCTTCTACTACTACTACTACTACTACTACTACTACTACTACTACTACTACTACTACTACTATTACTACTACAATAACAACATGTCGTACAAATACTATACATGTACCTTCCATGGCTTGTTATTTATACATGTACTTCTTCTACAAGGATTAGAATTAGAATTTATCATTTATCTACATGTACTTGTAGTGCTTGAATATCTCATTATACACTTTGGTTCTATTGCTACTATTCTATTGCCCTATTAGGCTATTACCAATATGATATGCCAAAGCAATACAATTGTATAAAATAAATTTGCAGTATTCTCAGTGACTTGACAGATAATTAGTTTCGGACATATGACTTCATGTACCATTTGAGAATCCCCATCAATTAGAGTGGTTTATCATCAGTTGTATGATTGATTATTATGGAAAGTTATTAGGCTTGTTTCCAACCAAAACTAGATCAGTGATAATTTATGTATATTGAATTACTTATTGTCTATTGCTAAATTGCTCCTATCCAATTATTATTTTTCCTGGTACTATTACAGAAAAATGGAATCTGTATCAACTGAATCTGATTGTTTATTTTGAAAACAAGGAAATATTCTTATCATTGTTTACATCGTGAGAATGAATCTGATTTCAGTTTTGTGGCGCTTGCTTTGTTGCATTATTGTGTTTTTATTTCTTGGTATTTGTGAGCAAATGATAAATTCATGTAGGACAATCAAACTTTTTATCTGGAAACTACCCTGGAGGGAAATGTTGAAAGCCCCATTGTTATGGAAAATTCAAATCTGTCATTGTTGTCATGAAAAATAAGGAAATATAATTGTCCACTTCTTAATGTGGCTATATCTGATGTCATTTACATGCATGTACATCAGCACATGGTTCTTAAGTTTATTTAGAAGGAAGTTTCCTAATTCTGGAAATCCCTGAAAGGTATGATTAAAGATTCGTAGTTAAAGATTGGGTTTAGGATTTGCAAGTCCATCATTTCCCTTCATTATCATTACCAAATGGTGTTATGAAAGTTTGAGATCCATATGTCATGAACTTGTTATTTTATGAGAAAAACTAATAACGATGAATGAAAGAGAGCAAATTTTTTTTCTTACATACTTTATACCCTACGGTATAGCAGGAACTCTAGCAATGCAAGTTTCTGAACATGTGCCTGTCTTCTAAGACTAGAGTTTATCTGATCTGGATTAAGTGATAGACGTTTGATTTATTTTTGGATGAAAGCAATTATATAGGACATTTGTTAAAAAAATAAATGCTTTTAATTCCTGGCCAATGTTGTTGATTTGTGTCATATCAAAAGTGAGCTTTAAAAGCAGGACATGTTCACATATTTGTTGGGGATTTTTGTGTGTGAATTGTTTCAGAATTTATGATAAAAAATGGTACGGTCATCATGATTTTATTAGTATATCAGTGTATCATTCCCATATAATGTGTCTGAAAGTATATCTAAATATATCACCCATTATATTGCAATAAATAGTCACTCTGATTGGTAGTATATAGGGACCACATCAGATTATTTGTCTATGTCTCCATCCCATATTATTTCAGGACTGTGTTTGTAGTTGGAGCTGATCCCTTAATGGATTTATTGATCAATTAATGCAGTACATGGATCAGAGGTTGTATGTTTACATATAATTTACTGGGCCTCCCTAGATGGGCATTTAGATTATGTGTGCATTTCTGCAATGTACAAGTTTACAGAATGTCCATTTCACAACACAGCACAGTGCCAGCGATATAGTGCATATAGCATGCTTATCTCTATTGTAGCCACGCCCCCTTTTGCTCTGTGCACATGTACAAGTGTTAGAGTTTCCACACACATGTGTATGTATTAGGAGTGTGTGTGTGTATATGCCAGTGTATTTATTCAGTGTGTGCGGTATTCTCTCTAGGCTAGTGCATAGACATAAACTAATACACTCTGTAGACCCACACACACATACACACACTGGGTATAGCATAAGTGGGAGAGCTAGCCTGGTCGATTTATCAGCTGTGCAGTTGTTCGGTAGCGTGAAGCAAGCGAGATCACACAGCTCTGGTCGGCCCAAGAACCTGTGAAATCCACTGGACCCTGTCGTAACCACACCCCCTTTTTAAATTCCCGGTATTCAGATGCTGTATTCAGGAATTTAAAGGATCGGGTTAAAAAAGGAAAAAAGATACCAGAATTGGGACACAGGGCCTCCTATGCGGCTTTTCTGTGGACAGCTGGAATGCAATTTTTTGGCAGTATTGTCGTGTAAATCATGCTCATAGATTCCGGTTTTGTAGCGGTGTGAAGCCAGCAGTGAGCCCAGCCGGCCTCCCTAGCCAACACGGACCAAAGGACTGACGGACCGCCGCTGTGTGTACGCATCTACACGTGTGGAGATATATATTTATCATCTGTAGGGTGTGTTTTCTCAAGCCGACCAACTCTGGGTTGTAGAGATCAGCTGACTGCTTCTATGATTGCCGCTGCACTGTGTGAAGGCGCATAGTTGCATGTCCCGTGCACGCACACGGACACACACACACACACGGACACAGACATACACACGCACAGTACACACACACATCTGCACACTCACATGCTACTCTGAGTGTACACATGCATGCTGTCTGTGAAGGCATTCATACTGTATGTACATCTACTGTGTAGATTGCATCGAGCCCATCCCACGTAGATTCACCGACGGATAATCTGCTATAGACTGCATTTGTGTACTATGCTGTCTTACCAACGTTGATCGGACATCTGAACTGACACACAGACATCACACATACAGTGTATTTGGTCTCGTATCCGTGACGCCGCGCGTTTGGGACGGACATCCGGACAAGTCTGGTGGTACATACATCCACACGTGCGTACACAGTACATACGGACAGCCAGCTTCAGCAGTTGGAATCCGTAGCAGATTTCCAACTGCTCACCGTTACCAACGAAGTAACACCTAATTTCTGCCGGGCCATTGTCAATCTGGAAGTAACAGGGTGCCTAAAATAAAGACCACCCCCAAATTTTACATCGATAGTCGTCTCTGGAATATGGCTGCTATCGGCTGGAGGCGCCCCGACGTCATACCCCACACACCCCCAACAACAGGCTACATGTTTGGAGGAAAGAGGGTGAGTTGAATCTTAGGATTGGGGGGGGGGGATGGGACGAGGGGAGACTTGTACCGTTTGTAGAAATGAGGCATGTTATTACAGTCATTCCCAACACACCCCAAACAACAGGCTACATTGGAGGAAAAAGGGTGAGTTTGTTTATATATCTCAGGAGGGAGGGGGAGGTGGGGGAGGGGGGTGGTGGCATGTCGGAGAGGGACAGCATGTCGGGGAAGGGACGCTGGGGGCCGGACATTACAGTCATGCCCAATACACCCCCAATGACAGGCTACATTGGAGGAAAGAGGGTGAGTCTGTTTGGATCTCAGGAGGGGGAGGTTGTGGGGGGGGGGGGTAGCATGTCGGGGAGGGGACGCTGGAGGTTGGACATAAAATACAGTCGTACCCCACCCACCCCCATCAACACGCTACATGTTTGGAAGAAAGTGGATGAGTTCAGTTTGATCTTAGGAAGGGGAGGGAAGGGGTATATTGTTTGCATCATATGTAGAAAAAGAGCATTACAGTCATACCCCCCCCACAACAGGCTACCTGTTCGGAGGAAAGAGGGCGAGTTCATTTAGATCGGGGGGCGGGGTAGGGCAGCTGGAGGTATTGTTTGTCTGTTTGTATTATATGTAGAAATGGGGCATGTCAGGGAATGGAGGTTGGGGGCTGATGAATGGGGAGCTAGGAGATCATTGTTCCATCATAAATTACAGTCACCCCCACCCCCAACAACAGGCTACATGCTTATGATGAGAAGAAAGAGGGCCAGTTTAGATCTCTTGTGGATGGGGGTGGGGCAGTGCTTATATCATGGGGCATATCAGTGAGTGGAGGCTGGGAGGCTTAATGCATAAGGGTGGGGTTTATTGATAGAACTCACAAGAAATATTTCTCACAAATACCCAACAAATACATGATTTGAGGAAAGGGGTAAATTCAGATCTCTGGATAATGGGGGGGGGGGGAGGATGAATGTATGAGTGTATGTATCATTGTACAACCTGTTTTACAGTCGTTCCTTAAATTTAGGCAGGGGATCTCTTTTGCATGCCTAAAAATTAACATTGACTTTGTGTAAATACAAGTCATTAGCAAGGAAAGTGCATCTGGGAACCTTTAGCCCAAATAACAGGAGCTAGGAACTCAGTTTTAGTGGAATTATAATGACCTGTTAGACTCAGATTTTGCAATTTCTTTTCTCAAGAGAAAAAATTCCTCATAGAACACACTAAACAGCTATTGTTTCTTTTGCATTTTTCAAATTCTACGGCAATCATGACCCCCAGATTTCACAGACATGCCGTTACATCAGATAGCCTAAGGCGCTGGGGTTATCTTTTCTTGATCTGTGGGGATGTTTGCAAATGAAGATCCACTGCTTTAAGCCCACTGTCAGTCTCAGTAGGCTATAATGATCAGAGGAAACAGTTAGAGGCAGGAGAGGGTGGGCATGGCAAATAGAAATAGGGCATGTTTAGTGAAATGGCGCTGGGGTAAATCTTATGGGGTGGGGTCATGTACCAGTCTGAACATCACAACTAAGTACTAGCGTTACATCACATTACGTTAATAAATTATGTTTTATACTACAGAAACATAGATCTATTCACTGTTATGAAGATCAATTTACCCTGCTACCTTCCTAGACATTTACCTTGAACCCAAGACAATCTGATGGATTTGTAAGCGGACAGTGATTTCCACGACTCGCCGAAAACGGACGCGAACCTTCACGAGCAACCACAGGAACCCTTTCGAAACGGAAGTGGCATTTCAACGGCGAAAAGTCACGGATAAACATATTTTCCTCAAAAGTTCACATTTCGAAGGAGAAAAACCTCAAATCTTTTGTAACACGAAACTTACGAAGAAATGACAAACACAATTGCTTCTGAAACACAACGAAAACCAGTAAAAACTTGAACCACCACCCAAGTTGGGCCGATAATGCACAGTGCACTCGACACTACAACGTAGTAGATGACATAACGAAAACGCAACACAGCAGCGTCTGCAGTAGAGAACACCGAGTGAACAGAAGATCACATCAACAGACTCACAAAACCAACAACACACCAAGAACCAACCATGCCATCAACATTCAACACAAACTGTCCTCATCATGAAAATTATACACAACAACCACCACACATCCACTTTGATGATCAAACATTTTTCGAACTTTTATTCCAAAATAAATTCATTCTCGATTGCCTCCTACGACACTGACAACATGTCTATACACAGTACCGGGCCCGGCCGTCTATACCAAAGAACCTTTATAGCGCGCTAAGCGGCTTCGCCAGCGCTCACGATCTTTGGTGCTATACACATACCGGGGTGCGGCCATTTGAATCGGTGTCATATTTTGCATACGATATGCACAACTACGACCTGCCACAATACCGTGTGCGCGTTGGATTCACCAGTCTTTAGACTGCCGACCATTTACCGCGCCAGTGTTTCGTGCTTGCATCATACACAGGAAATGCACGCAACAGATTACCAGTTCGCTCGCTGTATGCACAGCACAGGCTGCACTAAATCGATTGTTATGTGGGACTATAGCAAGCCTTGAGTCGCATCGTCGTCTGACTGCGATGTCGATAGAAAGACTGTCTAGACAGTCGGGGAGAAGTTAGAGAAAGGTGGACATTATCAAATCTGCTAAACGTAAGCAACAAAATTAAGTTTAAACGCTAAACACGGGTTTTGTCAACAGCCTTATACGTATGAATGTAGATTGTTGCGACCAAAATTCA
The DNA here is from genome assembly GCA_001188425.1 of Eucidaris tribuloides. Classification (NCBI taxonomy): domain Eukaryota; kingdom Metazoa; phylum Echinodermata; class Echinoidea; order Cidaroida; family Cidaridae; genus Eucidaris; species Eucidaris tribuloides. Next base: position 44,333 of record JZLH01S0201474.1, read on the forward strand.
GTGATTTTGTATTGATTTTTATGTAACGGAACGTTGATCACTTTTTCATGTATTACACAAGTCTATGGGGAGGAAACGGAATCTTCCGTTATTTCAAGCATGTTGAAACGGAATTAGATTTCTGAAACGGAAAAGGAATTTTTATGAAACGGAAACATCACTGTCCCTACCATTTATGCGCAAAGTTTTGCTAATTATTTAGCCTTGCATTGCTGTTCACCTATGACAGATATCAGCTGTATCATAGCTTTGGTAGCTGGACATACCAATGAGAAATGGGGGGGCGGGCGGCGGGAAGTGCTCAGAAATTGCAAGTTAGAAGTTGGAGGGGAAAACCTGAATAGAAAGATGCGTAGTATATCACAAAAGTCACCATTTAGCCTTCAGTGATACAAGTTTGTGCGTGCCATGCCGAAGTCGCAAGATCTGCACCAAATGCTACACATTAACGTTCAGAGCGTTTAGATTATTTTGCTAAGTAGTTAACTGGAATGCATGGATTGAAAAAAGTGGGGGAAAGTGCACCAGAAAGTGAAGTAGAAAGATGGGAGGCGGCAACTGAATGGAAAGATTGCCAGTAAATGTCACCAAAACTTCACCATTGTTTTTCCAAGGTCACATAGCATGACATACCCTGGATCTATTACTTTCATAATCATGTGTCACATAGACCCAGAAAGGGCGTTACGTAGAATCTTTTTAGAACCAGAAGGGACGCCATCACTGTAACAAATCCGAGCTCAATGTGTGTAACGCCCTTTGGTGTCAATTGTGTATTGCTCGTTACGCGCTCTTCTCGGGTACTAATACTGAATGTCATTTACATCGTTATAGTTGGAGCAAAGGATTAGGTGATTATCGACATCATGTAGATACCCATTTTATTTGTTGATCACTTAAAGACCATTTTTGTTGCCCTGGAGCTGGATTATTTTCATGTTAATCCATATAGGAATTCAACTGCAAGAAACAACCTTAGTTAAAAGAGCTCAAGTATAAGTTGGTCGATCAGACAAGTTTTCAGCCAGCAAGTTCTTTCGCAAAGTATGGTATTGTCATGCCAGATACAAGAAAAGAATATCATATCTACTGAAAATTGTGACAAATTATGATGTTTAAAATTAAAGGAAGTATTGTACGTTCGGTATGTAAATTAATGTCGAATCCACCGACACTTCACATCTTGAGTTGTTCTCAAAAATGAAAGAGTTTCAGAGTGAAGCAATTTTTCAGGGCATTGATAGATAGGCCTTATATCACAAAAAAGAACAAAGAATACTCATCTTCTTGCCATTTACCAAAAACCGTACTTGCATTCGGGCTTTTAAGCATAAGTATAGTTTGATGATCAGACATTTTCACCAATCTTGTGATTACAGTTGGTATCTGTCATGTCAGATATCAGAAAAGAACTTCAAACTAGTGGTACCGAAAATGTTTTACAGTTAGTCAGTTACAGTGATATATATGTGACTTTGAAACCCCTATGTACTATCCTATGGAAAAAAAAAGTCAGCTGGCCCCCAAACTGTTTCATATTTTTAAACCTAAAAACCTAAAATCTAAAAAAATGAATAAGCATTCTTATTTAGACATGTGATTTTGCAGATTTCATTACGCATGGCTATCGAAAAAAATTGTTATTTGCACACCACTTTTGCAACTATCACACACTGCTTTAGGACCTTTTCTTTACAGATCCTGATTGCACACATTAGGATTAGCGAATTATGGAAATTCAAGAAACAATTGATTGAATCAATTATGCCACGTGTAGTGTTTCGCGATGCGCTCTCACACCATCAGCTTCGATACATACATACATCAGAAGGGAGCTAAATCTTTTTTTTTTTAGTTTGATATATTTAAGTGTAAGTGCATGATCAGTTCTGACAATTAGGAAATTGCCATATTTACCGGTATAAAGAAATTGATTGTATTGATGAGCACATATTTGCTGCTGGCTTTTGAAAATCTGACAAAGACCGTTTTACAAGTGGGGGCCGAAGCCGCGCCGAGCCCGGGCTCAGCCTCACTGTAAACGCTCAAAGGCCAAATGCGGGGCCAAAACGGTACCGCGCATCTTGCCAACCTCAGGAGGTAGTCTCGGCCCGGCCGAGCCTGGGACGGCCCGGCCTTGTTCTCACTGTAAACGCATCTCAGGCCAAAATGCTGGCATGCACCCTTCGCTCTGTGACCCCGGCGCGCTCCCAATAATCGTTGTTTACGATGATAGCGCCCTACGACAAAATATTGAAAAGTTGAAGTTATATGCCGGGCGAATCCCTCGACGGCACTGTAAACCGGCACATAATTCGAGGGCCGAGTACCGCATAAAGCCGGGCCTCGGCCTGGGCTCGCCGTTGCTTCGGCCCGCCCTGCACTTGTAAACGGTCAACATGTACATGTAAGGTATCATCTGTTGGTTCCACAACATTTCTGGCACTGTATGGTGTATGTTGTTGGACCACCAGATTCACCTCTAACCTACCGCATGCTGTATCAGTGATCTTTATCTCTACCTTTTTAATATGCATGGAAATGCAAATACCAACAATCAGCGGGTAAACCATTTTATCATATCCTCATATCAAAGCTTACATGTAAGGTCACATCAGCCTCAGTTTATAAAAGCTCTCATAATATTGCTTTCCTGGCACTATATTACTTCCTTTACAGACAGAAGTAATATTGCAAAATATAATTTTGTCATTGTGAAGGTGTAATTCTCTGTGTGTAAGCTCGAAATTAGTTGGTCGTTCTGAGTGGGGGAATTTCACAAATGAAATGATTAAAAAATTGTGTTAATTGCAAAAACCTTACCATTGGAGATAATTGAGAGAACTATCTTGTGCATAGTCTCTCAATGGTTAATGAGAATACACAGTAACTGGTTGATTACTTGCCCAGTAACACAACATTTTAATATCAGCTGCTTTCAAACCTTCTCGTGAAACAGTGACGTATTCCAAAATGTCACTTAAAGTACAGTGAGAGAGTAGTTGAAAACAACGAATACTTCGTTTGGACCATATCTGCTTTACACAAAATCCCCACTGCTGACAAAAGTACTAACCACAGAATCTATATGTGGGACTATGTTAATTGTTTTGCCATACACATTCCAGCAACGGAGCCTATCTTCCCGTCGGGACTCAAACTGCCATTCCTCAACTTTTTATTGCCATATGAACGTGAATTAGTCCCACATTATAATGCAAATGTAATTTACTCTCAGCTGCGAAAATTATGGAAATGTGAAATGGACGAAGATTTTTTTCCATCATCAACTTAGTCTACTTTGTATCTCTTTAAGTGAATCAACCCATTTCTGACGCAGCCAAAAGGAAATTGATTTTACTAATGTTTTAATTGTTTTTGAATCAGACAAGTTGATGATTTTGCTATTACTGACTTTAGTTGTGTGCTGATTTATATTGCGGCATGTAGAACTGGACCAGATATACTTAAACTGGAGTTACAAATTATTGTAAAAAAATGCGGAGAAATTTGAGCTTTTAAGGAAATCAGACCCGGCGCTCAAGAGCGGCGTTATTCCGTTAAGCGCTATGAGCGGCAGTACGTGTTGTCCATTGACGCAATGTTATTTCGATATTTCACCGTGTTACGCAATGCCATGTTCCGAGTGCCCGAAGATGCGATTCTCAATCTAGGTATGCCCGAAATTCAGTTCGGCTCATAGACTTCGGCGGCTGTTCCCTACTGGCTCCCCACTGCTACGGGTACTTCAGCTAGCACTCACGTACGCAGACTACTAGTACTCGTATTCTGGCGAAAACCGTAAAGTCAACCGGGACTAATTGTCAACAACAACATCTCGCATCAACGTCTAGCGAAACGAAGTACACTTATTTCACCCTCGAACTTATATCGAATATGCGTTGCATGCTAACTTACGTCATGCTAACATTACGCGTTTACGGTATGCACAACGTGTACTGGCATGGCTCGCTCCGGCTAGCAGCTCACAACGTGAAGGCAAGCAACGCATATCCGCCATCTACCAGGTTCGATGAACAGCGTTACTCTGTCAAAACTTCGAAACTAAGATGGCGGATATTGTGACGTCATTCCGACACGCCCTCTTGAGCTCCGTCGTCGAAATTCCTTTAATTGTGCTACTATATGCACATGCAAAATAGCATGTACACAGGCACATGAAGATTGTCAGACCATAGAGATACAGACAAACATGTTAATGTAAACTGCTATACAAACACACACACACACACCCACACACACACCACATAGCGGGCAATTCGTTGATTAGTTACGTTACATCTTATGACAAACTTTGCCCTCACATTGGCTCTTACATGAAAATGCTTTCATATATTTGTCTGTTTGCGTACTGCTCATTCTCTAGACGAGCACCTTTACTTCACAACATCAAGCAAAATCATGAGACATGTTTCAGTGGGTATTACAAAGCAACTTAATCATAGGTTATTTCGTTACGAAAAAGAGCGACATGGAAAAATGACAACTTTGTCCTCAAAAGTTTCCTCAACCTGTTTCAACTGACACAAATGTGTGGATATCTCATGCTATTTCTGACATCTTCTAAGTCATTTGATATATAATTATTGCTAAAATCTTTTCATTTTACTACAACAGCAAAAACATGGTTAGTTAGTTACGGTGTTAGTTAGCATTTCTGTCCATCCACACAAATTCTCTGTTTATTCATGTCTATTTTCAGAATTTAGTATGCAGTAGTGGGCTTTATTACTTTCAACACCAATGAGAAGCAGGCTATTGGCCATGCGGAAAAACTGCAGCAATAAATGATAGTTTTTCATAAAACTGAGATTTAGTCACAACTAGTCCCACATGTGGTGGTATCGATGATGGTTTGATTCCAAGAGGCGGCGTGTTGAAGATGTAAAATTGTAGAGGAAATGATGTCCCCATGCTTTCTTCATTGATTCATACCCATTCAAAACCATTAAAATTTAATATGTATTCCAGATAGAGCAATTTATATAATTTGATGATTTGTCCAGTATTTCACGTAATTGCCATACAACTGTACAAATCAACATACAAATATTATGTATAGATTATTTTGTACGTATAGCTGGACCTTCCTTTTCGTTACAGATGTCTTCAATGTGCAGTTCTGCACACTTTGCTACAATGTTACAGTCGCTCGCTCTATATCAAAATTCTGGCACCCCGACAGACATCAGATTGATCCAGGACGTCGATTCCATGTATAATTGGGGCATTTTGTTCATTGCGACGTCCTTAATTTCCTGCAACCTTTGCCGCAAAAAAAGCTGCGCTTAAATGCCGAGATCAAAATAGCCACTATAGTACTCCAACAAACCTAGAGCCTTAATTACGAAGTGAATCCGGTTTAGCGAGAGATAAAACGGAAGGAGTTTTCAGACACGACGACGTAGGGGGGGGGGGCTTTGGGTGGTAACTATAGTATTACAACACATCCCATAAGTTCCTTGTACGCTATTCGTATTATTGTTTCGCTCAGATTCTGCCTGCTGCCCATATACATTCTGGCATTCTGTTCGCCAACATCTAAATGAATGTTGACTGCAAACTAATCACTTCCATGGAAATTCCCTTCTCCTTTGCCAGAAATCAAAATAGAAGCTTTCCTCAGGAGAGAAATTGGGCTACATGCATTTCTGCAAGCGTCATTTCACGTGTTGCAAGAAGGGCGCGACATTTTGAAAATTGACATGCATCTGCATCGTGAGGACACAACCCCCTTAGTGTATGCTGTATAGAGCTGATAGCACAGATGCAGAGTGCTGCCGCAATAATACAGCATGTTTTTTTTATGATTAAGTAGGAACCACACAACACACACACACACACACACACACACACACACACACCACAACACACACACCACACACACACACACACACCACACCACAACACACCACACACACACACACAGATTTAAAGGATCTCGGTGTTGAGCGATAAGAGAATAGCACTCTCTTGAACACTTTGATTAAAAATCAGGTAGTCTACAGTAACCTGATTGGCCCACTGTTCGTAAATGAGCTTATGCATCGGAAAAAACAGTTAGAATCTTGACTCTTGATCCCAGCTGTCCATGCATTCGTCTATATCAGCGGATTAGTCAAGGCGGCCGAATTCCGAGTCACGAGACCGCTGGAAAAATATTTTTCCCATTGCTTTGTACATCAGTACTCGCGTCCGAGGCCAAGGCCAAGGCCGGCCAAATCCGGCTCGAGGCCCAAGAACAACATCAGACACATATCTATCTTTCGTGACTGGGTAATTACTGTGTGACCCTTATTCGAGCAAGTGTTCTATGTGCGCTTGAATCGTAAAATTGTAAATGAATAATTCATATCTCTC
>JZLH01S0201474.1:54963-65171 GCA_001188425.1 Eucidaris tribuloides
GGTATTCTCTCTAGGCTAGATGATAGGACTATAAACTAATACACTCTGTATAGACCCAACACACACTATACACACACTGGGCTATAGCATAAGTGGGAGAGCTAGCCTGGGTCGATTTATCAGCTGTGCAGTGTTCCGTGTAGCGTGAGCAAGCGAGATACACAGGCCTCTGGTCGGCCCTAAGAACCGGTGAAATCCACTGGACCTGCGTAACACACCCCCTTTTTAAATTCCGCGTTATTCAGATGCTGTGATTCAGGAATTTTAAAGGATCGGGTTCGTAACACACACAAAAAAAGATACCGGAATTGGGCACAGGGCCTCCTATGCGGCTTTTCTGTTGGACAGTGCTGCGAATGCAATTTTTTGGCAGTATTGCTCGTGTAAATCATGCTCATAGATTCGCGTTTTGTTTATGTAGCGGTGTGAAGCCAGCAGTGAGCCCAGCCGGCCTCCTAGCCAACCACCGGCACAAAGAGACAGACGGACCGCTGGCTGTTTGTGTACGACATCTACGACGTGGAGATTATATTTATATTCTGTAGGGTGTTTCTCAAGCCGACCAAACGCTGGTTGTAAGACAGCTGACTGCCTCATATGGATTGCCGCTGCACTGGTAGTGAAAGGCGCATAGTTGCATGTCCCGTGCACGCCACGGACACACACACACACACGGACACAGACATCACACGCACAAGTACACACACACATCTGCAAACCACATGCTACTTCTGCAGTGTTACACATGCATGCTGTCAGTGAAGCATTCATACTGTATGTACATCTACTGTGTAGGATTGCATCGAGCCCATCCACGTAGCATTCACGACTGGATAATCGTGCCATATAGACCTGCATTTGTGTACTATGCTGTCTTACCAACGTTGACTCGGACATCTGAACTGCACAGCAAGACATCACACATACAAGTGTATTTGGGTCTCAGTATCCGTGACGCCGCGCGCTTTTGGACGGACTCCGGACAAGTCTTGGTACATACATCCACCTGCGTACACAGTACATACGGACAGCCGGCTTCAGCAGTTGGAATCCGTAGCAGATTTCCAACTGCCTCACGTTACCAACGAAGTAGTAACACCTAATTTCTTGCCGGGCATGTCAATCTGGAGTAAATTCAGGGGGCCTAAAATAAAGACACCCCCAAATTTTACATCGATATCGTCTCTTGCGAATATGGCTGCTATCGGCTGGAGACGGCGCCCCTACGTCGATACCCCACACACCCCAACAACAGGCTACATTTGGAGGAAAGGGGTGAGTTGGATCTTAGGATTGGGGAGGGGGGGGGGAATGGGACGAGGTCGCGGACTTGACCGTTTTGCTAGAAATGAGGCATGTTATTACAGTCATCCCACAACCCCAAAAACAACAGGGCTACATTCGGACGGAAAAAGGGCTGAGTTTGCTTTATATATCTCAGGAGGAGAGGGAGGTGGGGGAGAGGGGTGGTGGCATGTCGGAGAGAACAGCCATGTCGGGCGAAGACGCTGGGGGCGCCCGGACATTACAGTCATCCCAATACACCCCCAATGACAGGCATACATTGGAGGAAAGAGGTGAGTCTGGTTTGCGCATCTCAGGAGGGGACAGGTATGTGGGTGGGGGGTAGCATGTCTGGGAGGCGACGCTGGAGGTGGACATAAAAATACAGTCGTATCCCCACCACCCATCCACACGCTACATGTTTGAGGAAGAAAGTGGAGATTGTTCAGTCTGAATCTTAGGAAGGGAGGGAAGGGCGCTATATTGTTTGCATCATATTGTAGAAAAAGAGCTCATTTAACAGTCATACCCCCCCCACAAAACAGGCTACCTGTTTCGGAGGAAATGAGGGCGAGTCCATTAGATCGGGGGCGCGGGTAGGCAGCTGGAAGGTATTGTTGTCTCGTTTGTATTATTATGTAGAAATGCGGCGCATGTCAGGAATGGAGGTTGGGGCTGCATGGAATGGCGGAGCTAGGAGATCATTGTCCATCATAAATTACAGTCACCCCCACACCAACAACAGGCTACAGCTTATGATGCAGAAAGAAGAAAGCAGGGCCAGTTTAGATCTCTTGTGGATGGGCTTTTCTCTATTCTTTATATCATGGGCATATCTTTATTTGCGGAGCTCTAACTGCATAAGGGGTGTGGTTTTATTGATCAGACCACTCACTAAGAAAATATTCTCACAAATACCCCAACACAAATACATTGATTTGGCGAAAGCGGGTAAATTCACATCTCTGGAAAGGGGGCGGGGGGCAGAGGATGAATGTATGAGTGTATGTATCATTTACAACCTGTTTTACAGTCGTTCCTTAATTTAGCACGCGGAGTCTCTTTTGCATGCCTAAAAATACTTTGTGTAAATACAAGTCATTAGCAAGGAAAGTGCATCTGGGAACCTTTAGCCCAAATAACAGGAGCTAGGAACTCAGTTTTAGTGGAATTATAATGACCTGTTAGACTCAGATTTTGCAATTTCTTTTCTCAAGAGAAAAAATTCCTCATAGAACACACTAAACAGCTATTGTTTCTTTTGCATTTTTCAAATTCTACGGCAATCATGACCCCCAGATTTCACAGACATGCCGTTACATCAGATAGCCTAAGGCGCTGGGGTTATCTTTTCTTGATCTGTGGGGATGTTTGCAAATGAAGATCCACTGCTTTAAGCCCACTGTCAGTCTCAGTAGGCTATAATGATCAGAGGAAACAGTTAGAGGCAGGAGAGGGTGGGCATGGCAAATAGAAATAGGGCATGTTTAGTGAAATGGCGCTGGGGTAAATCTTATGGGGTGGGGTCATGTACCAGTCTGAACATCACAACTAAGTACTAGCGTTACATCACATTACGTTAATAAATTATGTTTTATACTACAGAAACATAGATCTATTCACTGTTATGAAGATCAATTTACCCTGCTACCTTCCTAGACATTTACCTTGAACCCAAGACAATCTGATGGATTTGTAAGCGGACAGTGATTTCCACGACTCGCCGAAAACGGACGCGAACCTTCACGAGCAACCACAGGAACCCTTTCGAAACGGAAGTGGCATTTCAACGGCGAAAAGTCACGGATAAACATATTTTCCTCAAAAGTTCACATTTCGAAGGAGAAAAACCTCAAATCTTTTGTAACACGAAACTTACGAAGAAATGACAAACACAATTGCTTCTGAAACACAACGAAAACCAGTAAAAACTTGAACCACCACCCAAGTTGGGCCGATAATGCACAGTGCACTCGACACTACAACGTAGTAGATGACATAACGAAAACGCAACACAGCAGCGTCTGCAGTAGAGAACACCGAGTGAACAGAAGATCACATCAACAGACTCACAAAACCAACAACACACCAAGAACCAACCATGCCATCAACATTCAACACAAACTGTCCTCATCATGAAAATTATACACAACAACCACCACACATCCACTTTGATGATCAAACATTTTTCGAACTTTTATTCCAAAATAAATTCATTCTCGATTGCCTCCTACGACACTGACAACATGTCTATACACAGTACCGGGCCCGGCCGTCTATACCAAAGAACCTTTATAGCGCGCTAAGCGGCTTCGCCAGCGCTCACGATCTTTGGTGCTATACACATACCGGGGTGCGGCCATTTGAATCGGTGTCATATTTTGCATACGATATGCACAACTACGACCTGCCACAATACCGTGTGCGCGTTGGATTCACCAGTCTTTAGACTGCCGACCATTTACCGCGCCAGTGTTTCGTGCTTGCATCATACACAGGAAATGCACGCAACAGATTACCAGTTCGCTCGCTGTATGCACAGCACAGGCTGCACTAAATCGATTGTTATGTGGGACTATAGCAAGCCTTGAGTCGCATCGTCGTCTGACTGCGATGTCGATAGAAAGACTGTCTAGACAGTCGGGGAGAAGTTAGAGAAAGGTGGACATTATCAAATCTGCTAAACGTAAGCAACAAAATTAAGTTTAAACGCTAAACACGGGTTTTGTCAACAGCCTTATACGTATGAATGTAGATTGTTGCGACCAAAATTCAGTGATTTTGTATTGATTTTTATGTAACGGAACGTTGATCACTTTTTCATGTATTACACAAGTCTATGGGGAGGAAACGGAATCTTCCGTTATTTCAAGCATGTTGAAACGGAATTAGATTTCTGAAACGGAAAAGGAATTTTTATGAAACGGAAACATCACTGTCCCTACCATTTATGCGCAAAGTTTTGCTAATTATTTAGCCTTGCATTGCTGTTCACCTATGACAGATATCAGCTGTATCATAGCTTTGGTAGCTGGACATACCAATGAGAAATGGGGGGGCGGGCGGCGGGAAGTGCTCAGAAATTGCAAGTTAGAAGTTGGAGGGGAAAACCTGAATAGAAAGATGCGTAGTATATCACAAAAGTCACCATTTAGCCTTCAGTGATACAAGTTTGTGCGTGCCATGCCGAAGTCGCAAGATCTGCACCAAATGCTACACATTAACGTTCAGAGCGTTTAGATTATTTTGCTAAGTAGTTAACTGGAATGCATGGATTGAAAAAAGTGGGGGAAAGTGCACCAGAAAGTGAAGTAGAAAGATGGGAGGCGGCAACTGAATGGAAAGATTGCCAGTAAATGTCACCAAAACTTCACCATTGTTTTTCCAAGGTCACATAGCATGACATACCCTGGATCTATTACTTTCATAATCATGTGTCACATAGACCCAGAAAGGGCGTTACGTAGAATCTTTTTAGAACCAGAAGGGACGCCATCACTGTAACAAATCCGAGCTCAATGTGTGTAACGCCCTTTGGTGTCAATTGTGTATTGCTCGTTACGCGCTCTTCTCGGGTACTAATACTGAATGTCATTTACATCGTTATAGTTGGAGCAAAGGATTAGGTGATTATCGACATCATGTAGATACCCATTTTATTTGTTGATCACTTAAAGACCATTTTTGTTGCCCTGGAGCTGGATTATTTTCATGTTAATCCATATAGGAATTCAACTGCAAGAAACAACCTTAGTTAAAAGAGCTCAAGTATAAGTTGGTCGATCAGACAAGTTTTCAGCCAGCAAGTTCTTTCGCAAAGTATGGTATTGTCATGCCAGATACAAGAAAAGAATATCATATCTACTGAAAATTGTGACAAATTATGATGTTTAAAATTAAAGGAAGTATTGTACGTTCGGTATGTAAATTAATGTCGAATCCACCGACACTTCACATCTTGAGTTGTTCTCAAAAATGAAAGAGTTTCAGAGTGAAGCAATTTTTCAGGGCATTGATAGATAGGCCTTATATCACAAAAAAGAACAAAGAATACTCATCTTCTTGCCATTTACCAAAAACCGTACTTGCATTCGGGCTTTTAAGCATAAGTATAGTTTGATGATCAGACATTTTCACCAATCTTGTGATTACAGTTGGTATCTGTCATGTCAGATATCAGAAAAGAACTTCAAACTAGTGGTACCGAAAATGTTTTACAGTTAGTCAGTTACAGTGATATATATGTGACTTTGAAACCCCTATGTACTATCCTATGGAAAAAAAAAGTCAGCTGGCCCCCAAACTGTTTCATATTTTTAAACCTAAAAACCTAAAATCTAAAAAAATGAATAAGCATTCTTATTTAGACATGTGATTTTGCAGATTTCATTACGCATGGCTATCGAAAAAAATTGTTATTTGCACACCACTTTTGCAACTATCACACACTGCTTTAGGACCTTTTCTTTACAGATCCTGATTGCACACATTAGGATTAGCGAATTATGGAAATTCAAGAAACAATTGATTGAATCAATTATGCCACGTGTAGTGTTTCGCGATGCGCTCTCACACCATCAGCTTCGATACATACATACATCAGAAGGGAGCTAAATCTTTTTTTTTTTAGTTTGATATATTTAAGTGTAAGTGCATGATCAGTTCTGACAATTAGGAAATTGCCATATTTACCGGTATAAAGAAATTGATTGTATTGATGAGCACATATTTGCTGCTGGCTTTTGAAAATCTGACAAAGACCGTTTTACAAGTGGGGGCCGAAGCCGCGCCGAGCCCGGGCTCAGCCTCACTGTAAACGCTCAAAGGCCAAATGCGGGGCCAAAACGGTACCGCGCATCTTGCCAACCTCAGGAGGTAGTCTCGGCCCGGCCGAGCCTGGGACGGCCCGGCCTTGTTCTCACTGTAAACGCATCTCAGGCCAAAATGCTGGCATGCACCCTTCGCTCTGTGACCCCGGCGCGCTCCCAATAATCGTTGTTTACGATGATAGCGCCCTACGACAAAATATTGAAAAGTTGAAGTTATATGCCGGGCGAATCCCTCGACGGCACTGTAAACCGGCACATAATTCGAGGGCCGAGTACCGCATAAAGCCGGGCCTCGGCCTGGGCTCGCCGTTGCTTCGGCCCGCCCTGCACTTGTAAACGGTCAACATGTACATGTAAGGTATCATCTGTTGGTTCCACACACTGGCACTGTAGTGTGTATTTGTTGGACCACCAATTCACCTCTAAACCTACAGCATGTGTATCAGTGTCTTATCTCTACCTTTTTAATATGCAGTGGAAAATGCAAATACCAACACATCAGTCAAAACCATTTTATCATATTCCTCATATCAAAGCTTACATGAGGTCACATCAGCCTCAGTTTATAAAAAGCCTTCATAATATTGCTCCCTGACTATATTACTGTCCTTTACAGACAGAGAAATTGCAAAATATAATTTTGTCACTTGCTGAGGTGTAATTCTCTGTGTAAGCCGAAATTAAGTTGGTGTTCTGAGGGGGGAATTTCACAAAATGAAAACGATTAAAAAAATTGTGTTAATTGCAAAAACCTTACCATTGGAGATAATTGAGAGAACTATCTTGTGCATAGTCTCTCAATGGTTAATGAGAATACACAGTAACTGGTTGATTACTTGCCCAGTAACACAACATTTTAATATCAGCTGCTTTCAAACCTTCTCGTGAAACAGTGACGTATTCCAAAATGTCACTTAAAGTACAGTGAGAGAGTAGTTGAAAACAACGAATACTTCGTTTGGACCATATCTGCTTTACACAAAATCCCCACTGCTGACAAAAGTACTAACCACAGAATCTATATGTGGGACTATGTTAATTGTTTTGCCATACACATTCCAGCAACGGAGCCTATCTTCCCGTCGGGACTCAAACTGCCATTCCTCAACTTTTTATTGCCATATGAACGTGAATTAGTCCCACATTATAATGCAAATGTAATTTACTCTCAGCTGCGAAAATTATGGAAATGTGAAATGGACGAAGATTTTTTTCCATCATCAACTTAGTCTACTTTGTATCTCTTTAAGTGAATCAACCCATTTCTGACGCAGCCAAAAGGAAATTGATTTTACTAATGTTTTAATTGTTTTTGAATCAGACAAGTTGATGATTTTGCTATTACTGACTTTAGTTGTGTGCTGATTTATATTGCGGCATGTAGAACTGGACCAGATATACTTAAAACTGAGTACAAATTATTGCGTAAAAAAAATATTGCAACGAGAAATTTGAGGCTTTTAAGGAAATCAGACCCGGCGCTCAAGAGCGGCGTTATTCCGTTAAGCGCTATGAGCGGCAGTACGTGTTGTCCATTGACGCAATGTTATTTCGATATTTCACCGTGTTACGCAATGCCATGTTCCGAGTGCCCGAAGATGCGATTCTCAATCTAGGTATGCCCGAAATTCAGTTCGGCTCATAGACTTCGGCGGCTGTTCCCTACTGGCTCCCCACTGCTACGGGTACTTCAGCTAGCACTCACGTACGCAGACTACTAGTACTCGTATTCTGGCGAAAACCGTAAAGTCAACCGGGACTAATTGTCAACAACAACATCTCGCATCAACGTCTAGCGAAACGAAGTACACTTATTTCACCCTCGAACTTATATCGAATATGCGTTGCATGCTAACTTACGTCATGCTAACATTACGCGTTTACGGTATGCACAACGTGTACTGGCATGGCTCGCTCCGGCTAGCAGCTCACAACGTGAAGGCAAGCAACGCATATCCGCCATCTACCAGGTTCGATGAACAGCGTTACTCTGTCAAAACTTCGAAACTAAGATGGCGGATATTGTGACGTCATTCCGACACGCCCTCTTGAGCTCCGTCGTCGAAATTCCTTTAATTGTGCTACTATATGCACATGCAAAATAGCATGTACACAGGCACATGAAGATTGTCAGACCATAGAGATACAGACAAACATGTTAATGTAAACTGCTATACAAACACACACACACACACCCACACACACACCACATAGCGGGCAATTCGTTGATTAGTTACGTTACATCTTATGACAAACTTTGCCCTCACATTGGCTCTTACATGAAAATGCTTTCATATATTTGTCTGTTTGCGTACTGCTCATTCTCTAGACGAGCACCTTTACTTCACAACATCAAGCAAAATCATGAGACATGTTTCAGTGGGTATTACAAAGCAACTTAATCATAGGTTATTTCGTTACGAAAAAGAGCGACATGGAAAAATGACAACTTTGTCCTCAAAAGTTTCCTCAACCTGTTTCAACTGACACAAATGTGTGGATATCTCATGCTATTTCTGACATCTTCTAAGTCATTTGATATATAATTATTGCTAAAATCTTTTCATTTTACTACAACAGCAAAAACATGGTTAGTTAGTTACGGTGTTAGTTAGCATTTCTGTCCATCCACACAAATTCTCTGTTTATTCATGTCTATTTTCAGAATTTAGTATGCAGTAGTGGGCTTTATTACTTTCAACACCAATGAGAAGCAGGCTATTGGCCATGCGGAAAAACTGCAGCAATAAATGATAGTTTTTCATAAAACTGAGATTTAGTCACAACTAGTCCCACATGTGGTGGTATCGATGATGGTTTGATTCCAAGAGGCGGCGTGTTGAAGATGTAAAATTGTAGAGGAAATGATGTCCCCATGCTTTCTTCATTGATTCATACCCATTCAAAACCATTAAAATTTAATATGTATTCCAGATAGAGCAATTTATATAATTTGATGATTTGTCCAGTATTTCACGTAATTGCCATACCAAACTGTACAAACACATACAAATATTATGTATAGTTATTTTGTACGTATAGCTGGACCTTCCTTTTCGTGTACAATGTTTCAATGTGCAGTCTGCACACTTTGCTACAATGTTACATCCTCCTCTATACAAAATTCTGGCAGCGACAGACATCAGATTGCATCCAGGACGTCGTTCCATGTATAATTTGGGGATTTTGTTTCATTTGCGACTTCCTAATTTCCTGCAAGCCTTGGCAAAAAAAGCGGCTTAAATGGCCGAGATAAAATAGCACTTACGTACTCCCAACAACCTAGAGCCTTAATTAGATGTAGAATCCGGTTTAGCGAGAGATAAAAGGAAATTTTCAGACACTGACGACGTGGTAATATCAGTATACAACACATCCCATAAGTTCCTTGTACGCTCATTTGGTATGCATGCATGTTTTTCGCTCAGATTCTGCCTGTGCCATATAACATTCTGCAATTCTGTTGCCAACATACTAATGATGTTGACTGCAAAATTAATCCTTCCATGGAAATATACCCCTTCTCCTTTGCCAGAAATCAAAATAGAAAGTTTCCTCAGGAAGAAATTTGGGCTTCATAGCAATTTCTGGCAAGCGTACATGTTCACGTGTTGCAAGAAGGGGCGGACATTTTGAAATTGACATGCATTGCATGTGAGGACACACCCCCTTAGTGTATGCTGTATATAGCTGATGCACAGATGCAGAGGGTGCTGGCAATATACAGCATGTTTTTTATGATTAAGAGGAACACACACACACACACACACACACACACACACACACACACACACACACACACACACACACACACACACACACACACACACACACACACACACACACACACACACACACACACACACACACACAGATTTAAAGGTCTGGTGTTGAGGAATAAGAGAATAGCACTCTCTTTTGAACAATTTGATAAAAATCAGGAGTACTACCAGTAAATGATTGGGCCCACTGTTCTGTAAATGAGCTTTGATTGCATGGAAAAACAGAGAATTTGACTCTTGAAGTCCCCAGTGCTCCATGCATTCTCTATACCAGGGATGTAGTCAAGGCCGGCCGTTCCGAGTCACGAGACCG
>JZLH01S0201474.1:67199-77641 GCA_001188425.1 Eucidaris tribuloides
GGCCGGCAAAATCCGGCCTCGAGGCCGGCCTCGACTACATCCCTGCTCTATACATGTACATGACAAGTGTTATTCACTACTAGTCTCATGCAGATGAATATTCATAAACCAGTAGTTGAATACTGAAATAATGCTAAAGTCTGACACACAAACTGAAAAATAGGTAGTGTTTTGTGCATTTTTCAAATTATAGATAATTACTGATCTTGAAGTTTCATATACACACACACATCCTTCACAAGTGGCTTATTGCAAAAGGCTTTATTTTGTGATTCTGGTGGGTTGCAAAAGAGATAGGCCTATATACCATGCCTTTAAAGAGAATTGGCAAGATCCTTAGGAGTAGTCCTCAATTCAGGACACAATGCTCCCTAAATCAAGTATACTGTTGAAAGTTTCTGCTGTGAAAATTTCATAGTCATACATTTCTTCCGTGTTGTACAGTTATTATCAGAAAATGCTGTGACAGTGAAATTTATTGTGTAGCTTTCTATGGGATCAATTTCTGTCAGGGCTGGAGATTGATTCAATACTGGTGAAAGAACGCTTGTTCCTCCTCAAGTAAACAAATTCAAGACAAATCCTTCCAGCCTGAAAATATAGACTCCAGCCAGTGTATATATCTTGGTATATGTTTCAACTCGTTTGGTTCATGAGACATTTTTTACTTCTCCCAGTCATATAATTTCCCTTTAAATCCCAGCCATACTGTTTGAATTTTCTCTGACTGTTGTATAAGCACATGACCGTGATTGATAAATTTTTGAGTGAGAGGGAGGTATCTAGCAGGCCTGATGGGACCGGGGTCAAGCTATGACCTTGCCTTTGACCTCCGGCTGTGCTTTTTGCTGGCTTCATCTGACCCAAATGTTAGGAGTAGGAGTAGACAGATCACAGATGTCTGTTTTTGACATGTGATCGCTGTCTATTGGTATTTTCCTTCACAAGGAGTATGTGATACACATAACAGTATTGGGGAGGGGGGTCAGTTTGTGCTTGGATCTGGGGAAAGGGGTGTGGATGTTAATATGTAAAAACATAATTTTAATTTCTGGTGCGTGAAATCTACTTGATACACATGCTAACAGTATGGGGAGGGGTCATTTTGTGTTTGGATTTGGGTAAGGGGTGGGGAAGGGATGATGGGGAAGAGGTCTGTATGTTAATGAAATAAAATAAAATAATAATTTTTGGGCATATGATATCCACTTGGACCCAGAGTATTATTGTTCCATGAAGGAAATATTTGAATCAAGTTCAATACAGTAACAAACTGACTGACTGACTGACTGACTGACTGACTAGCTAACTAACTAACTAACTAACTAACTAACTAACTAACTAATTAATTATAGTGCAGTGTTGTTGTTTTGATCATTTCATATTAGGGGTAGGGCCTACATATTTAAGGTAAAACCCAAAGTTTTCTGCGTTGCAGATTTTTTGCGGAAATCACGAAATTTGAGGTAGAACGCAGAAAACAACATTTTGAACAAAAAAGGAAAAAAAATCCCTAAAAATCCCCCCAAAATGAAATCTATAAATAACATTGAATAAAACTAAACTAACTTACCAAAAATGCCTACTAAAACCTAAGAAATCATGCTTTACCTGTAAGTATGTCCCCAAACCCCCATGGGTGTAGTAAGCTTGATGTTATTTGTGATTCTTTTTTTCAAAAAACAAAAAAGTCAAGTCGGAAAATTGCAAAAATTACAACGCGGAGAAAAATGGAATTTCACATAATTTGTAAAACGGAATTTAACATTTGTAAACTGGAAAATTGTGGGCTTTAGTATTTGCAGGAAGAGAGAAAGAGAGCAGAGGAGGGGGAGTAAGGAAGGGGGCAAAGAGGAGAAAGATTGGGGGAGGGGTAGTGCAGGTAGGGTATAGGGGTAGTAGGGCAGGATGCATGTTTGATGTAAATAACTAAAATTTATCATCTTTCCCCATTAAATTCCACTGGGACTCAGAGAGTAAATGGGAATAAATTTATATGGAGAATTGAAATTGTATATGTGGCATAATTCCAGCTTGAATTTTCTTAGCTCAAAATCCCAACCAAAACATGTTGACAGGACTGGAAATTCAAATGTATAGCATCTTGCTAAGAAGTATCTCTTTCCAGCGTGATAGAATTCCCCCGAGGTTTGAAGATGTTTGTGTGTGTGTTTTCTATTTCGAGTTCTCACTACAAAAAGTGTCAGATTGCAACAATCCTGTTGTTTTTCACAAAGTCAAATAAATTAACTTGATGGAATGAATTTTGCCATGCATTTGTATCTTGCAAGGGTGTGTGTAATGGCTTATGGTTTATTTGCCACAAATATTGCAGGAAAATTGTTTGAAATATGTGTTTTCCAGCATATTTTTTTTAAATTATAATTATACGTTGCTTTTCTTTTTTGAGATCTTTTTTGTTCTTTAGTATTCAGATACTGAAGAACATTTGTTCTTAATTGAAATTTTGACCCTGCCCCCCCCCCTCCAACAATAGTGGCTTAGTAACTTTAAGCAAGTATTAAAAAGAAAAAATACTGCATAATGACTTTAAACAGAAAATGATATTAATTCCACTGAAACTTTGTTGTGAATAACATGATATTGTGATTTTCAATTTTAAATTATCAGTATGCACATATCACTATGTACACTGTAAATTACCTATGGCAAAATGCCATGGGTTCTTCTTCCACATGATGTGTTCAATTTTCATAGTTTCCTGAAAAAATGAAAGCATTTTGGATCATGTGATTTTCAGGCATTAATATATGTGACCCAATCTTACAAAACCCGGCGCTTGTCAGCAATTTACATTTTGTAGAAACTGACTCTAAAGGAACAAAACACCCAATGAACAATGCACAAAATCGAAATTGAATTTGTCTTAATTTTTCTTAATTTTTCTTACAACTATTCAATTTTTTTAAAGTACGTATCAAATT
The DNA here is from genome assembly GCA_001188425.1 of Eucidaris tribuloides. Lineage (NCBI taxonomy): Eukaryota > Metazoa > Echinodermata > Echinoidea > Cidaroida > Cidaridae > Eucidaris > Eucidaris tribuloides. The sequence goes on from JZLH01S0201474.1 coordinate 70,145, forward strand.
GTAGCTTGTAAAGTATTCTAACCAATGCTGCAATATCTGAATGTTGGTATTTGCCAGGGAGAGCCTGGTTTTGCTGGATTCGCTCACATATTGTCATAGGTCTGTCTACAAAATATACACACAATATTTTTCAACTTATAATTACATTATACTACCTTCAAAGGTCCCGTATAATAAATCACTGTGTGGCTTTAGATGCTTTCGAACTTTATACCGATATATCCCCCCCCCCACCCCACAATTTTATTTTCATAATTTGCTGAAAATGAAAGCATTTTGGATCATGTGATTTTCATGCATTAATGTATTGTCACAGGTCTGTCTACAAAGTATACACGAAATATTTTTCAACTTATAAATATATTACATTATGCTACCTTCAAAGGTCCCATATAATATATCACTGTGTGGGTTGGGAGCATGGAGGTAGGTTGGGAGGCTTGCAAACTCTATACAGGTATATTTTCAAAGAGCGGGTGAGAGGATGGAAATATAAATAGCATTTATGCCAACTGTTTTTAATCATAATTACTGCCTGCTGTTGTATTGAATGCCGGGCCATCAGTTTGTATTTTGTATTATGGTAGTATAATGGGTAATGGCACTGATAACACATGATAGGTGCTTTACCAATGGCCTTTCTACAGCCCACAGTCAGTAGGTGATGTGGCAAAAGGTGAAATTGAATATTGTTTTTCGATGTCAATTCTGTCGGTGACTGCAAATGTGCAGGTAGTGTGACCGTTCGATGGCCGATCACATGCTCCGAGTAATTGCCTACAATTACACACAATTGCATAGTTTTACGACTTGCGCTATAATTACAAACATAATGGCAATTGAAACTCCCCCCCCCCCCCACATCACCACACACACATACACACACACACACACACACACTCAAAAGAGCTGTATACATAAGTACCCTTTTCTGTGCAGGGATATAATTTAATCTAAAGGTCAGAACGAGAAATTATTTTCCTTGTATCCAGTGCCAAACGTGACTCGTTAGAAAGGAAATGTACTAAAAGGGGAGAGGGTTGTCAAAGGGTTTGAAAAGACACTAAAAGTGCAATGTGAACCGATAAAACTATTCACTCTATTGTGTAAACTCCTTTTAATTCTAAATACACTGTGTACCTTGTACACATAATTCACTGTTTACGTTTCCCTATTGTGTGAAGTGGTAGAAGGGGGAAATACATGTAGATCACATTATGTTTATGTTGTACCATACAGTATTGTATTATGTTATTGCACAAAGTTATGCCTGTGTGTGTGTGTGTGTGTGTGTGTGTGTGTGTGTGTGTGTGTGTGTGTGTGTGTGTGTGTGTGTGTGTGTGTGTGTGTGTGTGTGTGTGTGTGTGTGTGTGTGTGTGTGTGTGTGTGTGTGTGTGTGTGTGTGTGTGTGTGTGTGTGTGTGTGTAGAGTGGGGGGGGGGCATGTTCTTGGGCTTGATCGTAGGCATCGAGAGGTAATAGCTTTTCTTGTATACGGGCATAATAATATTTATAGTGAAATAAACAGGATAAATAGGTTGTATCACTGTAAACATATCAAGCTCAAGTCCTTGGCAAAGTCAAGGTTTATTTTTCTTCTTTATTTATTTATACCATTCATTTAGTATGTGATAAAAATCTTTTAAAAATAACTTGCAGCCTCTCAAGCTGTATAATTCCTGTTTACAGTAGCATACAGATCATAAGATCAATGACATGTGATGGATTGGTATGGAAGAATAACATTTACTTCAGTTGCTACGCAGTAAACATGGATGTTGAGAAAAAAAACATAAATGGTACTCAAATCAACTTTTGTTTGCAGTTTTTATATTTGATTTCAGTGCCGTCAAAACCAATTAAAGAGAATCCACATTACTGGTTGATGGAAAATCTTTCATCAAAATTCCACATTTCATTGGTTTCCAGATGAAAGTACATGTATAGTACAATTGCATTATAATGTGGGACTAATTCACTTCATATGCAATAAATAGTTGTAGGACTGGCAGTTTAAACAGGTGAAGTTCCCATCTAAGTATCCCTTAGTTGCAATGTCACAATTAAAGGTAAATGACATGATTGGGGGTAGTCCTCAACTTGGGCTGAAACTACTCAAGAATCGAGTAAACTATGCAAGGATTCTCCTGTGAAAATCTTGTAGTCAAACGTTGACTCATTCTAAAATAAACAATGTCAACATCACTCATAGTACGGAAACCTGCTGTGTGGCTCTCTATGGGGCTTATTTTTATCGTCCCCGGCAAAAATAAGATACTCTATGTTTATTGCTTGATTCTCCTTCAGTAAACAAATTACAGACAAATCCTCCCAGGTGGAGATCCACTCCTGCTAGGTATAGTTGGTGTATATTTCAACTCATTGGTTTGAAGGCATTTTCAAGTGTTCCCAATCATGTCACTAACCTTTAACAATTGTATTCTAAATATAGATTTCTGTGTTAGTAGACCTACTTTGTCAGTGCCAGTGGGGATTTATGTGAAGGATATGTCCAAAACAAAGTGTTCTGTTGTTACTGTAACTATACTCACTGGCTGTTTTAAGTGACATTTCAGAGTACCATCTGTTTCACAGCAGGTTGACAAACAGTTGATATTTGAAATGGCCGTACATTGTATGTTTGTTTCTGCAAGAGACTTCCATCTGGGTCCTGTTTCATAAAAGTTCGACATCATATCAATTTGCATTCTTAACTTCAAATTTTGTGTTAAAAAGTCCAGAATCTGATTTGGCTACTGAACACTGTTGCTATGGTAGTTGCCACTATACTGGCAAGTTGACATGATGTCAACTTATATGAAACGGGGCCCTTATGATTTATCTTATACCTCTACAATGCTAAATTATAGCAATTTAACTAATAATGAAGTTATCAAATGTATCATGAAAAAAAGGGTCTCAACTTTTTTTGTTTCAATATTTAACTAAGTTACATGTATGATTTGTATATGAAAACATAAAACTGATATTCTTGCACAAACTATACCGACCTACAGTGTATATGACCAGTTATCACTACTTTCATTTCATACCTAATGACCTATTGAGCCTAGTCCTAAGGTTAATTTATATGATACGAGCCTGCCTTATGAACTTTATCTTGTGTTATCCAGTAGAAACGATTAGGTGGAAAGTATATTTGCTGGTATCATTTTTAAATGTGTGAGTGAAAGACCTTATCTATTTAAACCTCTTGATATTCAGATTTTTTTTGTAATGACTGTGAGAAAGTCTTGCAGGACGAGATTCCAAAATGCTATTACTATTCTGTTGTTAACTAAATGAGAAGAATATTTCATGTCAAATGCAATTTAAATTGATTGAAACTTTACCAAAGAATTTTTGTACATTTGTCCCATGTGTATTAAAGTTTTTTACTGCATGCTCAGGTCTCATTGTTCAGTCTCGTTTATGAAACATGCAACACAAATTTTAATTTAGAAGTGAAAGAGAAAACAAATATATCTTGAATTGAAAACAAGAATAAAAAAAAAACTTGAAACTTGAAAGTTTAATATTACTCAAAATATTTTAGTTTTCCTTAAATGCATTTGTTTGCCGTAATATTCAATGATGCGCACCAAGTGTGATTTTTCTGATGTTTTCATTTTGAGTGATTTACTGTTTTTAAATGAATGTTGATCTTAACTTTTCTATATTCTGTTTATTATTTGCAAAGAAGATCTACAGTTTAAATCATACTCATCTGAAAATCAGGGCTCCCCACTTATCTTTTGGCTTGGTGCCTGATCAGGCAAGCAAACATTTTGTTTAATTCATTACGTTTCCCAAACAAAAGTTTTAGTGCCCAAGTGAAAAAAAATGCTTGTTAATAGTGTTACTTGAGAGATAGTACTTTGTTGAAAGTGTTTGATTACAGATCCTATTCAATTGGAATTTGACACAAAATTGAAACTGAACTGAAAAACTCAAGTCTTTAATACTCTCTTGATTTTAGAATTGAAAATTTTACTTGCCCGTTTGGGCAAGTGAAATTATTTTCTGTAAATTTTTACTTGCCCGGAAGTAAAATTTACTTGCCCCGGGCAAGCAGGCAAGTGCTAGTGTCAAGCCCATTTTAAATGAATATGACATTCCATCATACTGGGATGCCATGTTAGGAGAGAAAGTACAAGGACAAATATTATCATCAGGCCTGACCATTATATCTCCTCAAATAAAGTAGACTAAACAAAAATGAATTCTCAGTGCTGACTATGTTAACAAAATCCTCTTCCATGAAACCTTCCCCATGCTGTGATTCACGAAATCTCAACATGGACAGTGTATCACTATTTCCCATGCCATTATCCCCAAATTGGAATAAGTACTTGAGAAATTTCAATGACAATAAAAAATCCATCAGGCCCAATAATCCCATCAATGTAAATGAAGTCTTCCTTTTGTTAACCAGTGTTAAGTCGTGTACACTTGGACCTTCCCTAATTGATATTGTGCTTTTGTGTAAAGCTTGTTAAAGGCAGGCAATCACTTTTGCATGGCTGAAGATTGAAATTGTGTGAATACAGTGGTGTATAGAATTGAATACCATTAAAGAACCCTTAGCAAAGTATAGGAGCTAGAAACACAATGTGGTTAAACTAATAGTGACTGTTATATTTAGAATTGAATTATAGTATCACAGATACCACAATTCCTAGTCTACTTTCAAGCCTTTATACTGCACGGGCGTTCATCATGTGTGTGGCACAGCGTAGGAAATACCCCAGGGCAATGGGCGATTTCGCCCTCAGCAGAGTCCAAATTGCCCCTTTAAATCCTCAAAAACCAATTCTTTGAGGCGACCATTTTCTTCAGAGTCGCCCTCATCTTTTACTGCAGAAATTTGAGGAAAGTTCTTTATCAAACAGTGTCATTAAAAAATCTGTTGAAAGACTGTTCAAGTTTCTTTAAATTATCGCTCAGAAACTGCTTTTGCATGCTTGTTCATGTGTGTTATAGCCCCAAAACTTCAAGAATAGCTCCAAGGCTCATTCAAAAATCGCCCTTAAAAATAAAAATTAATTCCTACCCTGCTATGGCATTTATTTACAATTTATAAATGTCTACCATTATGCATTCATGAACGTGACAAATTATATGCATATGTCCAGGGCAGAAAATAAAATTTAATTTTTCAGGGCTCCTTTCAAATTCAAGCCTGATCTGGTGATTTTAGTTTGTTATATACATTGAACCTTATGAGGAAAGTTGAGGGCCATTTGTGATTTTAGGGGGCTATTTTGGTAATTTTAGGGGCTAAATCACCCTCAGCCCCTGTGTATTCCTACTGTATGCTGTGTAAGTCTCATACAGATAATTATTCATACACCAATGCATTTACTGAAATAAAAGTTCTGAACTGAGTTCAGTGAGCTGCACACAGAGACTAACATTTAGTGTTGCATTTTTAAAGTTTTACATTATTACTGATCTTCAGGTTTCACAGACACGTCCTTCATGAATAGCCTAAGGGCAAGAGTAACGTTTTGTTGTACTCCTGGAGGGGTGCAAATGTGATTCACAGCCTTTTAATGACAGCAGTTTACAAGCTACTGGCGAGATGAAACTGCCTGCTGTATGCCTCTTCTGCAAAATAGAAAGGAGACAAAAATATAGCTGTGTAAATTTGAACATCAAGGAAAGTGTCATTAGTTTGTGTGTACATACTATAGTGCCATCGTTAACATTTTTAAAAGGAAATTTAATTCAATGAATGGATTGTAAATCTGAGAAAAGCCTTGTTTGTTTATTTCTTGTTCCTCTCTGAGTGGATTTTCATTGCAAGCACAGCAGAATGGAATGGGCTTGCAATTTAAATCAAAAACATTGATATAATTTTTTTTTTCCCTTTGGAGAAGAATCAGTAATTAGGCTTTGCCCTTCTAATTTTCAACAATCCCCAACTCTGCAATGACTGTAATTACAGTACACTGTATGTGCATTAAACTGTCAGTAATTTGGTTGTATTTCATATAATATTTTATTCATATCATCCTAACTCACATTAATGATGATGTAAAAAATAGCTCATTTATGGTTCTATAAATAATTTGTACCAACCTGTATTGCTTTCATGATTCCTCACTATTTTATTCAATTATGTTCACTACTTACAATGTTGTAATGTATTTTGTGATTTTGATAGTGGAAATGAAATTGAATCAAATTGTATTGAATTTCAGTGTACCTTTAATATACATAGCTTACTACTTAGTGACGCATGAATGTTCATGTAGAGATTTTTATGACCTTTGTAAAGAAATGACTAATCAAATTAAATATGAGTCAACATTGAAATGTTGTACTAGGAGTTACATTCATAAAAAAATACATTTTTGTTGTCACTTAAATACTAGTGTAATCTAGTTAATTTTCAAGCTTTCTGAAACCCAATTAGAGATATACATGTGTTTGTTCAAGCTGCATACTTACTTATACTTCTAAATGCATCATCACTGCATACAACTGATACTTTGATTGTGTGTGTGTGTGTGTTTGTGCGCGCGTGCGTGTGTATGTGTGTGTGTGTGTGTGTGTGTGTGCGCATGTGTGTGCGCGTGCGTGTGTGTGTGCGTGTGTGTGTGTGTGTGTGTGTGTGTGTGTGCGTGCGTGTGTGTGTATGTGTGCGATTTAAATGCTCTATAAATTCTGTACACCCATTCAGAAATTTATGAGTCAAAAGTCCAAATATCACAGTTGGCGTTTGACGTGGCGTTTTACTCTAATTAATCGGAGTGACTCCAGGCGAGAAATCTGTCCACTGACGACTGATGGACGGTCAAGCTGGCAACTGTATATTTATTATTTTATAAGTCATGTTCACATTGGTACCTTACCATCGATGTTAAGACTAATAATGTACATCGATAAGCACCCCTTGATGTTCAAATTCAGAGTTGTAATGTCAGAGACTCATGCTTTTACCCCAGTTCCATGCGTGCCTGTATTTACTAGCAGTAAACTCAAGCGTTGTCAGATGTCAAGTATAACCACAAGCTCGAAGTTAAATTGTGTTCACACTGCCCATAACTTTGATGCTCTGCAGATGGTAATTCTTTATCATTAAGTCATTCAAGAATTAACCACAAGAAATTTTGTAGTTAGGAGTGTGTACTGTCTCTTAGTTACTGTAACAACAAGTGTGTTCAATTGTTCATACTGGACTTAACTTCTAGTTAAAGTCTTTGAGGCTCTGTTATCATTGAAGTTAACTAACTACAAGTTAACTTTAAGATGAGTTTACTTAGTGTGAACCCAACTAACATTGAGTATAGACTATAAGCTTTATGGGTGAGGTAAACACTGTCTCAGTCAGTAATCCTTACCTAAAGGGCAAAAGAAGGGGGGTGGGGCACTGTTAAGATGGCATGAGAAATGACAGTGACATTAGAAAAACACAACTTGTAATATTTTGTCTTCGAGCAATGGTTGACATCATTGACCTACCATATGTTGACATGAACTAGATTTATTT
>JZLH01S0201474.1:103987-123976 GCA_001188425.1 Eucidaris tribuloides
AAAATATACCTTTAAAATATCTATTTACCATGCCCAGAATCACGTCTTTTCTATGCGTATTTTCAAAAAGTTCCTACCGTCGGACGGGGGGTATCCCCCCTCCCACACCCCCCGCTCGGTCGCTTCGCTCCCTCGCATGTTTTCGTCAAGCCCCCCCTGTAGCCCCCCTAAAATTTTTGCTCTAGAACCGCGCCTGGCCGGCAAGGGTCCTTTGCGCAATTGCGCCTGTTATGTAGGCTATATTGAGCACAATTTTTTGTGCCCCTCGTATTTGAAAATCTTTAATCCGCCCCTGAATATACTGCCTTTTCTTAATCACTAGGACTGTTTTAAGTCGATAAAACATGCCAAAAACACGCACCAAATCGCACGATGAATTGCATCGAAATTCCAAAAGCTCTCATCGTGGACGGGGGGGGGACACACCCTCCCACACCCTCCCCCCTCGCTCGCTCCGCTCGCTCGGGGTCGGTCGCTTCGCTCCCTCGCATATTCCGCCCCCCATAAGATCAAATCCTGGCTACGCCACTGCGTTTAGCCGCCCCTACCTGTCTTCACGTTCCGCTCCATCGACCTGGATCTGATGGATGAAGAGTTTCGGTCGTTCGAAGAATTCCCAGTCCCAAAACTTGTACCAGTCGGCGTCGTAGTCCCACTCAAAGTCGATTCCGGTCAACTGGCCGGGATCGACATCGGACAAGCTGACGTGGACGTAGATCTGGTTGGGTTCGTACTCTTTAGTCTCACTGTACATGGATAAGGGAATAAAATCCATGAACGGTGTTCATAGTAAAAGCAGGGGTGCTAATTTTAACACACATGGTGTTGCCCAATGTAGATATAAGATATGTTGAATTTCAACACCATTGGTGTTGACAGTATAGTACTTTTAGTGTTTAAAAATTATAATAACTATTTTCGCATTTACATAACACTCAGAATTTTTAGATTTAGCACTTAATCATGACTGTGTCTGTAAAAGGCAACATCCCGGCTGTTAAAAGGCATGGACATAATTGGGAGAAATGAAAAATGCCTCTCTAACCAAACTGGTTGAAGGATTACCAGCAGTGACCAGTGTATACACCAGCCAGAGTGTGTCTCATGGAATTTGTTTAAGTCAACTTTTGACCAAAAAAAAAAAATCACAGTAGAATCCTTTCATAGTTTACTTGATTCTAGAAGAGTTTTACCCCAAGTTGGGGACTACCTCCAATCATGTAATTTACCTTTGAATGTAACATCCCAGGTTTTGCAGTCAAACGTGAAAGACATGACTACAAAGCAAAGTTCAGTCCCCATTTTAGTATGATTTGAATAAATGGAATTAAAATGGGTTACTCATCGGTTTAAGTATAGTAAAAATGAAACAAACTAGACAGTTTAGAAAATGAATGAAATAAATTCTTTATACGGGAGAGACAAGTTAATGACCAGGGATTTATGACCAGCATTTTGAATGGTATGTATGTGTGTGTATGTGGGGTTGGGGGTAACCGCTACTTGGTCACGTTTGGAGAGTTTGGGGAGGGAAAAGAGAATTTAACTCTTTTATCACCGAAAGTATATGTCTTAATCATTTAAGACCACTAAGAAATGTGTAACGAGTGCCGATACATTTAGATAGAATTGAAATTGCTATGTGGCTCACAATTTAGATAGGGGGAGGGGGGTATCTGAGAAGGGATTCCACATGGTAAGAAAATGTATATTTTTTCAGCCCAATTTTGACGTAACTGACCAAGAAATGCAGAAAACCAATGACATTCGAAAGAAATGTATATAACCACGAAAGCATGAGATGCTGCTAGAAACTAACGTGGTAAGGGCAAACTTCTGAGACTGGTCCTTGCGTCCATGGAGAGTGATAAACAACATCCCTTTGGCCGTCTCCGCCTTGCGGTGATCATCAAATTTGATGGTGAATCGATACTGGTAACCTGGTTATAAAACAAAGAAATAAACAACAACAAACAAAAACAGACAATCAAGGTAGTCGACAGTGGATTTTCCATCAGGTGGGTGATGTGTTGGTGTTGGTGGTGTTGGTGTTGGTGTTGGTGGTGTTGGTGGTGTTGGTGGTGGTGTTGGTGGTGGTGGTGGTGGTGGTGGTGGTGGTGGTGTGTGTGTGTGTATGTGTGTGTGTGTGTGTGTGTGTGTGTGTGTGTGGTGGGGGGGGGGGGGGTCGCAAAAAAAATCAGCTCGAATGACACAAAAATATCATATTTTCGTTTGGAAACTGTCCGGTGTCACCTCCAGAACGTGGGTCATGGGGTAACTTCTATCTCCTCTTGACCTGTTGATCAAACTCCCAAGTTTTCCTCACTTTCATGGGCCCCTTCTCCCCTGCTACGCCTACAGAAGGTAACATGATGATAACATTGGATAACATTGGGTCAAATATCGGTTCATTGCGACTGATGGCACTATTACGGAATTAGGCTCCTAAGAAAAGTTTTGAATATACAACTTAACTTAGTTTAAACTTAAATTCTTTCATTTCTCTCCCTTTCTATTTTGACGCGAGTCAGTATGACAGGATCATAATATTTTCCTAAAATAATTTATACGCATTGTTTCTCCATTGGGCCACAAGAAGACAGGAGATATTGTTTTGCTTCTTCGTGGCGGGGAGGAAAAAAGTCTTCAAAAAGGTTCCAAGAAGATCTTCACACTATACACAGCTTAAAAGTGAGATCCAGATAAAACATATCCCGGAAATAAAATGCATCAATTTTGGCATGTCTTTTAAGAGATGGGTCGACAACCATGCCGTCCGTAATCCATATGACAGGCAGTGGCTTTCATTTTCAGGAGGTAGAAGTCTTATCTTTATTATGTATTAAATATTTCTTATGATTTGATTTCAAAATACTCAATGAAGGGGATTGTCATAATTTTTTTTAGGAAGTAAGATCTATTCAACTGAACCTTCATACACACTAAGAAATAAAGGTGCGCACAAGGTGCAACTTTGCTCAAAAAGGTGCAGAGCCATTTCAACCACGGTATTCGAGCAGATTTGCATCTTTCACGGTTCTAGGCTTACCCCACTGCGTGGGCGGGTGCAAGTTTGCACCTTTTAGGTGCAGTTTTTGCATCTAGTAGGCCGTTTTTGTAACATATTCAAATTCCACGCATACCTTGTAAACAAAGGTTGTTCTTGACAAAAGCTTGTACGAGGTTTGTCCGACATAGCAACAAGTACTATATTCCAGCAATTGAAGATCATTTCAAATGAACAGATTAATGGAATAGCAAGGTGCAAGTTTGCACTTTAAAAGTTAGAAATAATGCATCTTTAACCAAATTTTATCAGGTACAAGTAAACAACGGCTTGATGGCGTAGTGTTAGAGCGTCCGCCTCACGTCCAAAACGTCGCGGGTTCGAACCCCAGTCGTTGCATATTGCCCTCATGCACATTTTAGGTGCAAATCTGAAAGATGCAACTTTGCGCTTTTCTGAAAGGTGCAAAGTTCCACCTTTCAGAAGGTGCTCCCAGTGTGACATTGATCTGCACCTCTAAAGGTGCAAAGTTGAACTTATTTTTCCTAGTGTGTATAATATTTCCAGAACAAATTTGTACGGATTGTCGTTTGAGTATACCAACCACAGAAGGGAGATGCACTTTGGGTGTTACTCTGGTAGATCAGGCCAGTCTGACCCGCCCCCGGGTATCCCAGGGGTGACTTCCAACCCATCTCGGCGGAGAGGCTGTTATCGAAACACAGTCCATAATTGTAATCATCGTGGTCACGTGTGCATCGGAAAGACCGGAAGGGACACTGTGAGTAGATCGATTCAGTAAATAGATCGATAGCGCGAAGGTGATTACAGGCAACAAACTGAGTGGTACCTGTAAGAAGTAAACATAGACGAATGAATGAATGAATGAATGCATGAATACAAAATATAAATATATACGGTACATATAAATTAAACTAAAACAAATAAAAATTTGAACAAATGGAGTTTTTATCCTTCACGTTATGAAACATACTTTGCTGTCTAGACCGTATATACTGTATAGATTTATGCACATTTATGTAAATATTATATCACTTGTAAATAGTTTTAAAAATTTATTTGAATATTATATAATATAAACACAACAAAAAAGTAACTACCCCCTGTTTCAACATATCGTAACTTTTTAACAAAACAAGATTGTGCAAAATAATTTGGTAAGAGTGTTCCTACACTCATTGACTAACACCTGTGTGAAAATTACGGTTGATCCGTCAGGTCATGCATGAGTGAGCGTGCATTAAAGGTGAAAATGCCACAGGAGTCATCTCTTATGTCAAAATAATGGTAAATAATGACTTTTTTTGCTTTATTTATAAAATATGCTCACTCAACCATGACATGGTTACAACCTCTTATGTTCGTACAGCATGTAAAGATACATTTTGCTGAAAAATATCGGATTTCAATTTTTGCAATTTACTGAATGGATTTTCCAATTTCAAAATTGAGAATAGGTGGAAATTTTTAAATTGAGCTCACCGAAGCGTAAAATATGCCAAAAATGCCAAAGGTGGTATAAGGGGATCAAACGATAGATGATTAACATAAAAAGCGATTAATCATTCACCAGAAATATAATTTGTCAAAATCCTGCATAAAAAATCTCCCAAAATGACCCTGGTGACTTTTGAAAAGTGACGTTTTTGCCTTTAATATGTGCTCACTCATGTATGACTTGACGAATCAACACATTTCACACACACTTTAGTCAATTAGTGCAGAAACACCTTTGCCAAATTATTTAGCTAACAACCGTTCTTTTATAAAGTTATGGTATTTTGAAAAAGGGGGTGTTACTTTTTTGTTGTGTTTATATATATATATATATATATATATATATTTTGAAAAAGCGATTTTTGTTATTCTGTATATTGTTAAAGAAGTTACAGAAATAATAAACTGAACGGAACTGAAATGAACTGAAATGAGATCGATTGGAACAGTTGACTGTTCAATAAACTTAGTTGTTTATAGAGAGAGTTTCCACTATTATATGTAATATTAATTTTCAATTCCATGACCATATAAGTGTTTTAAATAGAAAGAATTCGAACATCATGTTGGTTTCCCCATAATACGAAATCGATGTCGCAACTCTCTATATAGAGCTACATAAGTTCTTGATATAAAATTGATCTATTTTACCGTCCCAGAGACCACCCTCACTGCCGACAAACTCGAAGAATCCTTGATCACATCCGGGTTGTGCACGGCCAGCGTTGGGAAAGAAGTCCATGTGACCGCAAGGTGCGTACATGCCGTAACCTTGGGATATTCATGAAAATGAACGGTGAAAAAGTAACAATGAATCTACAAATGAAGTATTTTGAATTATTTAGTTTCGATAAACAGCTGAAATTGTAATGATAAGAGAACTGTGAACTTGTAAAGGCTGTTAATGAAGATTGTTATTAATTGATTAATCAATAATAATAATAATAATGATGATAATAATAATAACAATAATAATAATAATAATAATAATTATAATAATAATAATAATAATAATAATAATAATAATAATAATAATAATAATAATAATAATAATAATAATAATGATAATAATGAGAATAATAACAATATGAGAAGAATGAAGTATGGGAAGAAAAAAAAGAAATAAACATTAATAAAACAATTTACAATATAATTCTTCTCCAGTTTTTCCAAGCACCAGATCGGGAGAATGAAATCTTGGTTGTTGATAAATAAAACAGCCCCTGACCATTTAAGACATTTAAGACATTTAAGACAAAGAACATCATTCAATATGTAGATTGATTACAAAAATAGATTTTCTTGAAAATAGCTGATGACATTAGCATTTTCATACGATTTTAGTAAAGGCGTTGTGAGCTATTTAGGTAAAAAAAACACTTTTAATAGCCAGGCAATATAACAACGATTATACCCGTAAATAGAAGATAATCCAATACAAACCTAAGGTGTAAAGTGGATCAGTGTCACTGTGAATTACGTCAACAAAAGTGGCATCCGTCGGATCAAGACGAACGATAGGATCCGTATCTTCGAAATACGGTCCGGCTGGATCAAGGCCTGTGAATCAAAAGGCCGTGATCGAATAGCATACAAATAATGAATGTTTATGCGTTCAATGGTACGAATATTTTCATGAGTTGAAAGATTAAACGTTTGAATGGACCGTTTAACCTTTCAATGAATGAAATTATTTGTACTATTGAACGAATGATAAAACATTCACTATTTGTTTTATACAACATCATAAAGTTGATCTTTGTAATTTGATTGGAGGATTGTAAAGTATGAAAAAATATAGCCATGCATAGGCCTATATTCTGATACTCTTTCTGGCTTATTCACAAATTCAGCATGTTCGGTGTATGTGTGTATAGATGTCTCTGCAGTTTCCTCATTTTAGTCTAAATTTCACCAATTAAATATTTAAATCCTGATCAAAGCACCGATTACGGTTCTGATTAAACTTCAAACTTATAACTCACGTACATCGCACAGCTAAGTGGGACAGCGAGTGTACAATACGTGTAGCGCACTGTGAACCGTGGAATGGGACGAAAATATACCCACCATGCACACAAAATTATAACCCACATGCACCCAAAAATATAACCAAAATGTACGCTGCGCTGAATGGAGTATTCATTCAATATCATGTGACCAACAATCCTTAAATCAAATGACAAGGATCTACTTGGGTGTTGTTTAATATTGAATATTGGAATGGACAGATATGATCGTATTATAATTTTTTTATATTTTCTCTATTATTTAAACAAACTTAAAAATAAAATACACGATATACTCCGGCACCAAATGCCCCGGTGCCACGTACCCCGGCAACAAATGCTCCGGCACTAAATGTTCCGGCACTAAATGCTTCGGCACCAAATGTTCCGGCACTAAATGCTTCAGCACCAAATGCTTCGGCACCAAATGCTAGGCACCAAATGCTCCGGTGCGAAGTGCTTCGTCACCAAATGCTCCGGCACCAAATGCTCCCGTTCCAAGTGCTCCGTCACCAAATGCTCCGGCACTAAATGCTCCGGCACCAAATGCTCCGGCACTAAATGCTTCGGCACCAAATGCTCCTGTGCCAAGTGCTCCGGCATTCAATGCTACTGCTGTACCTGACTCCAACCCTGATTATAGCCCCTAACTTAACCCTAACCACCGTTCCTCACAACAACCTCAACTCGATACCCGATGATAATCCTTACTCTAACCATAGCTCGTATCTTCGAAGATATCACCTATCAATGATCTCATCGATGAAATAATCTGACATCATTCGGAATATAAGGATTCATGAACTGTATCTTAATATTTTCCTCTTACAAATTCTTGGCAGAATAGATAGTTTAAAAAGTTCAAATTGAATAAAACGATTATTGTCGGTGTCTTAACCCTTGAAAACTAGGGAGGAGATATCTCGTGTTGTGGTCTATGAAGAATTCCTGTTGTATTAAAATCAACTCGACTTCAAAGTGCTAAATCTTGATAAAGATGGGGAGTTGTAGAGTCCCTAGGCGCTTGGACACGCATGCGCATTATGCAGAAATAATGATATCCACGTCAAGGTGTTGCATTTGTGGTAGATCCAGTTTGCCTAGGTTGCTGTTACACTATCCTGCAGGACGTACCTGTAATTCTTGCTACACCGGGAGATCTCTGTCTCTCTCCTGCGTATCCCGCTACATGAGCGCCCAAACTGTGACCGATGATGTGGAAAGAATCAGCCGTCACGCCAAAGTGGGTCTAAAATTGCGAAGCCAAAAAAGAAAAGAAGAAGAAGAAGAAGAAGGAGACGAAGAAGACGAAGAAGAGGAAGAAGAAGAAGAAGAAAAAAAAGGAGGTCGTGGAGGAGGAAAATATTACGACGACGAAGAATAAACAGAACGCAAAGAAGAAAAACAGAGGAAGGGGGAGAATAACAAGAACAAATTATACGGCAACAACAAAACATTATAACATGACTATGTAGTATGCTGGACAATCATCAATTACTGTTTACACAGTAATCCCTTATTCAGGTGATTATTATATTTCACAATGATTATTATGCAAGACGTTATGATTATGATAATACGATTTGTATTATTACTTTCGTTTTTATTCGTAATCGAAGATTTTCACCCTCCACACAAATATGATGTATTTTAAAATAATTGTTGAAACAATTAATTGATTAACTTTATAAAAACAGTTTTACTTGCCTTGAGTTGATCGATGAGCAGTGAGATCTCGGCCCCGACAATCCTGGTGTTCGCCGTCGCGATGCCGTACAGGTCGATAGCCCCTCTGCGCCAGTCGACGCGTATGACGTTGTAATCTCCTTGGTTCAAAAATGCCGTGGTCATATCGTCCATCCACTCGACGTTGGCCCCCTGGGTGAACCCGTGGGTGATTATCTTGGTCTCTTTCGAACCATCGAAGAACGAACCCGTGAGCGTCGTCGAATCGTAGGTACTGATCACCTGCCAGACGTCGGGATCGGGGTTGTTGCGCGTGTTCAGCCGGAATTCGGTGCCAACCTGGTCGCGAGTTTCAGGGAGCCAACTTACGGGACGCCCCGGCGGGTCGTAGAAGGGTGCACCATTGTCAAAGCAACCGATGTCCTCGTAACACACGGTCCGGGCTCGTGCTGTGGTTAAAACGATGAAAGTGTTGAAGTGATGTATATTTTGGAGTAAAGAGATGATTTACGAACAATTTATTGTTATTACAAAATTTCCACATTGCTTTAAAAGTAGCATGTTTCAATGATAACGAACACTCTAAAAAGTTCAGTTCAATTCAATCCAATTTTCTTCACATCACTTAAAAATAGAAAATACAAACTCCAAGTAGAACAGGTTCAAATGCACACATACAATTTAAAACATAATTACAATATGCAGGAGAAAACACAGACATTGCAGATCAATAAGGCTTGTTAAAGCCTGACAAGGCAGATCTCCGGAAAACTGCAATTGTACACATAGGGCCGATGAGTGACCACACTCTCTCCATGTTGTATTTAACCCTTAGTCTGCTGGATCTGACATGTTAAATGTTGAATCTAGCTGGGTAAAAAGTTGGATATAACATCTAGAAAGTGTAGTAAAGTGTGGTCACTCCTCGGCCCTTTTAAAATAATATTTCCGTTTTAGAGTAAAGCTTTCGATCTGCAACTCATCAGGTTATCACGCAGATATGAACAAATTTCAGGAAAAACCAACTATTTATACTGAAAGTAGCCTACATACAATCTAGGGACCCCCTTTTGTGTAGACAAAAAGAGTTCTTCCAAGCATTGCGAATGTTGTCGACTTTTAGCTTTTAGTATAAATAATTGTTTTTTCCCCGTAATTTGTTCAAATCTGCATGATAACCTGTCGAGTTGCAGATCGAAAAGTTTCGTCATCATTCAAACACCCTACTTTCAAAGCAATTTGAAGAGATGACTTGTGAGAAATTGATATCATCTACGTCATGCCCTCACGTCGACAGTTTAGAACCAAGAAGACAAGAAATTGACACATGCATCTTAAAACGCATAAGGGTAATAATGCTTTTAAGGTTTAAAGGCAGGGCATCTCTTTTGCATGTCTAAAAATTAACATTGTGTAAATACAATGGCATTTAGAAGAAAATGCCACCTGGGAACCTATAGCAAAATATAGGAGCTAGAAACTCAGTTTTAGTGGAATTATAGTGACTGTTAGACTCTGATTTGAATTTTTTCTGGCGAGAAAAAATTCCTTCCATAGGACTAGGTAATTACTGAACCCCAGATTCTACAGACATGCCCTTCATCAATAGCCTAAGGGCATGGGCTATCTTTTCCTGGTCTGCGGGTATGTTTGCAAATGAGATCCACTGCCTTTAACAGCAATTCCATCTAACCCTCACACCTTCACCGATTTCTTTTTTTTGTTGTTGCTTCTGTTTGGGCTTTTAGCTCTTTGGAAAGTCTACAGTATGATGTCAGTCCACCTTTACTTTAATGAATTTACACTTTGTTTCATATCACTGTTGCATGTTTTATATCACCGGAAAATATTGTATAATTAAGTAGGTTGAATATCAGATATTCATTTTATACGTCCATGAGTACATAGATATTCTGTTAATTTATATGAAATATGTCCAAATGTATTATGCTACTCCAATACAAATTAAGTGTCTTCTGTTCCATTATTTGTGTAGGCCTATATGTGTCAATGTTGATATAAAATGAGTATTGTGTACACTTTGTTTGCTTATGCAGAAGAAAAAACATATCCAAATTCAATTCACTTCCATTTAATGAGATAAAATGTATACCAACGTCTTACCCGTGCCGAAGATTGCTGAGATGACCAATACCACCAATATGAAATGCTGTCCCATATTGGACCCAAGTAGCTACCTGGAGCGAGTCAGAACATTAAATGTGCCACGAAGATTAACCGTTATTCTCTTTATAAAGAAAGATGTATAATCATTTTTCAATTTATACTTGGTTAATCCTTTAGATAAACGTATATAAATAGATAACTAGCGCGGCATTAACGTGTCTTTCAACCAGGGGTGTACCGGTGCGGAAGGTCCCTTCTTATTTTGCCAGACCAGTAGAAGATGCAGTTCCATATAGCCAAGTGAGTACGTAGAGTGCGTGTGCCACCCACAATCATGGGCGCAAATCTTTTGAAATGTGGGGCGTGGGGGGGGAGGGGGACACAAATTGGGGACCACAAGTTGATATACTGGCTATGTTAATTAATAATAATGTTGTAATATATGTGTATAATATAATAATAATAATAATAATAATAATAATAATAATAATAATAATAATAATAATAATAATAATAATAATAATGATAAATATATTTATTTGGCGCTTGATATGGGCGTTTCTAAGAGCGCTGTTTTCTGTCTATGATATAATACCAAGAATTAAAGTTAAATGCAAAAACAAAAATTATATAAGAAACCTCAAAAAGTTCAAAACAATAAATATATAAATTAGTGAATACTGAAAATCAAAGTTGGTGTGCACCCCCATTGACTGACCTATAACTGGGGCATTCCGGACAAATATTTATTAAAAAGGTAAGTTTTCAGCAGGGTCTTGAACTGATTCACGGAAGTGGCTCGATGCATATGGGCAAGTAGAAAATTCCAGAGAGAAGGGGCAATTGCACAAAAAGCGCGATCACCATATTTTGTGGAAGTGCGAGGTCCAGGAGTTAATTGCATTGTAGAAGATGAAAGTTAAATTTCAAAATCGTGGGGTGGAGGGGGGGGGGGGACGACACCTCCTGTCCCCTCGGATTTGCGCACATGTCCACAATAAAAACAAATCGCAAAGGTCCACTTGAGGTTTTACTTGAAAATAACACCGGAAAGAAGAAGTAAACAATTTCATTACCTTTACGGAGAAGTTTTCAGTGACGTTACTGGGGGGGGGGGTGGAGGTGTGTGACACCCCCTCCCCTTCATGCCCGTAGTCAGCAAATTCACGCACTCAGTCGGCAAATTATAAAAGCTTATTGGATGCTGTTTGACTGTGATATTTTTTTTGGCAGGTAAAAATGTTTTCTGGCGTCGTCGCCCCCTGCCCCCTGCTTGTCGGATGCAGTTTGACAAGCAAAAATGGCGTCGTCGGCACCCTGCCCCTCCTATTGCTTGTCGGATGCAGTATGGCAGGAAAACTCCTCAGACATTAATATCAATTCAGTGATTCCAGAATTTTGCCAATATAATTGCAAATATGCATTAAGTCACAAAGACTATCAAGCAAACGTGTTGTAAAAAACAAAACCGTACGTTTTTCCTTGAGAGTTATGTGGTGCAAAAATATCCTCCTCTGGTGGAAAATTTTGCCTCTGTCAGGACAATACAAAAAATGTAAGTACCCCCTTAAAAATGGCAACGGGCAAGTGCTACCCCCTTTCTAATGGAATCCTATTGCGCCCCATCAACTGAGTGACCTTAACAAATCTTTGACGTAATGCTGATAATACATTGTACTGACAAGAATACATTTTAAGAAAATCCGTTATGGGATTTAAGCTGCACATATGGTAGTTTCTCACCGAAATCGCCATTTATATAAACACTTCCACCGGGTATTATGAAATAAATTTCTCCCTGCTGGGTGTGAGTCCATTATTATGATTCAGCGAATACCAAATACGTATCTAACGACGATTAAGTTAGAAAAAAAAATAAGTAAAACAAGACGTTAAAATCGTTCCAGTATGGACAGTACTGTTGTAAAATTATGTTGTACTAGGTGTTAAAAATAAAACTTGTCAAGTTTGGAATTTAATAACACAAAAACTGCACAACAGATTTTACTGGCATTGAATATAGTTACAGCAGAATAGTGAAAAGTTTTGTTGGAGGTAGTTTAAATACGATATCAATAATCAGTTTTATGTAATTCATGCTTATCTAAACAGTTAGGGTTCAGATTTTGCTCAATATCCAACCCCCTATACAAAATTGAAACTGTACAGAAATCAAATGGTGTGTGAGAGTGTGTGTCTAGTCCCCACACAATAGCAATAGACAATGGCTGTGGATAGTGAATAGAGTCTAGCAGTCGCCAGGCTACTTATGAATATTAATAAAGCATTTATCTACCCTGGACGTAGTCTATGAGAAACTGGCATACCAAAGTTTCCAATGTGCACTATCCACAGCCATTGTCTATTGCCATTGTGTGGGGACTGAACACACACTCTCACACACACACGATTTGATTTCTATACAGTTTCAATTTTGTACAGGGGACTGGATATTGAGCAAAATCTGAACCCTAACTTTATAAATAAGCATGAATTACATAAAACTGAATATTGATATCTTATTCAAACCACCTCCACCATAAATGTTCACTATTCAACTGCAACTATACTCAATGCCAGTCTAATAATTATGGCGTATAGTTTTTGTGTTATTAAAAACCAAACTTGACAAGTTTTATTTTTAACACCTAGTATAATTCAAACTTCAGTGAATAAATAAAAAAAATATTTCCTCAGTTCAGACATGAGCAAAAACCAAAAGACTATAGGTTCATACATCGTCGAACCGTAAATCCTTTAAAACACACTTATCGTAATGCAGAGGCCGTTAACTGTATGCCGTGTGACTATACAAAGGCCGATAACTGTATTCCCTATGTATTATGTTAGCGGCCTTTGCGTAGGCACACGATAAACAGTCAACGGCCTTTGCACAGGCACACGATGGTATGGAAGCTGTGATGGACGCCCGCCAACAGTAGACAGCAGACAGGTGTGGGAGGTTTGTATGGGTGTTCCTACCTGAACAAATAAAGGAAAAACACGTTTTTACGATAAAGTAGCTTTATTTTACGCCACTAATATTCACTGAAGCCCTAGATATAAAAATCCAGGGTATCAAAATTCAAACTTCAGATAATCATCTCGTCACTCTGCTATCAGCAATTTCAAAGGCATTGGGTCTAAATTAGTGAGGTTGAGAGCATTATGTTGCCCGTCACCATTTCCCATAACGTAAAGCTTGTTTAGCAACGCACCAAGCATAGCTTATATAGCCACCGCACGCTACATTATAGGCTATGATCAGATTTTAACAATAAATCGCAGTAGCATATAATATGGGCATTTTAACAAATAAAACTTATTTAATTCGGGTTCTGAATGATAATACAAATACTTAAAATGGGATGTCGGGGCGCTGTCAGCCTTGAACCTGGAACAAGGGCCAAATTATTTTCACATCGTAGACAATCGTAGGACTCCTATGACGTCACTACGATTCAGAGCCGATTTGGCTTTCCTTCCAGCGAAGAGCACGAAACTTGCCATATTTTCAATTTTACTATCTGTATGACTGTTCAGAACCTTAATAAATAAATTTTGATGTCTTGAAACGTTTATATCAAACGCTTATCCATTTTCTTCCAAAATCGGCTTAAAGGGTCAACTCAACCACAAAGGTGACGAGAACTAATCCTGGAAAACAGGCACATTTTCACGAACATGGACTGTTGCAGTGCCACAGTGTACACATTGTGGGAGGAAAGCAACTATTTTATTTTCCACACTGTCATGGCTGTTTCCGTTGCATTATGGGTACCATTAGTGCACCCTTTTTATGATTTTAGTCAAAAGAGGGCGTATTTCATCCCATCATGACAGTGGGCCTTTAAATCAGCCGACTCTAACGTCCAAAAGTTCGAATAGGTGGGGTTGGACCTCTTGTCTGTATCGTTATCTCCGCCTTATCTGTGTCTATAAAGGGCTGGTAAATATTGACATAGTTTATTTAATCGTCAGGATGTGATTAGGATATGAAATACATTTTGTAAGCATTGATATTAGATATTAATAACCAGTCGGCATTATAGCACCATAAATCAAAATTTCTTTTCCTCCTTTCCGGATAAGGGAATTATCATTAGGTAATTTGATTTAAATAAAAGAATTAACAACCATTTGAATGAATGAATGAATAAATAAATACATTAATTAATAGAAAAATAAACAAATAAATAGATAATGAATTAACAAATAAGCAAATGAATTAATCAAATGAATGAATGAATGAATGACTGAATAAAAAAAAATAAAAAAATAAATAAATAAGTAAGTAAATAAATAAATGAAATTAAATATATCTACTAAATTTATGCTACAAGTGCTTGGGATAATTGTCTTTCTGTTAGATGTTAATATGATTATTTTTCCAGTAACGGACTTGAGTTTCCAATATTGTTTTCATACAACTTCACATTGGTTGCTCCATCTCGAACTTAATGTTGTGATTAAAGGCATAAAGCACAGCTCCAGTGAAAGACAAGACTTTATCGTTTAGAGTTGTATACAGTAATTACATTCAAAGTTGAAGAACTTGTCATGGTTGGCAGAAGGAGCCGCATTATTAAAAATAAAAATTATTAACAACGATGAATGGTTTTATGATATTTGCTTCAGCGACAATTATTGCTCCGACGATTATTGCAAACATTTACCCTCGAACCTCAACTCTGTCTAACCCTAACCCAACCCCTAACCCTAACCCCTAAAACCAGCCCTATACCTAACCTAACCCAACCGCTAACCCTAACCTTATTCTAAACAGACACATAATCGCAACGATATCCCTAACAAGTTGCATTTTCATCGCAGCAAATGTCGGGTCACCGGATGATAAGAATGCAGCGTTTCATGAACCAAGCAAGCAAGCAAGCAAGCAAGCAAGCAAGCAAGCAAGCAAGCAAGCAAGCAAAACAAGCAAGCAAGCGAACAAGCAAGCAAGCAAGTAACCAACTAACCAACCAACAAACTAATCTACAACCAACCAACCTGCAATTAACCAAACTACAACCAACCAACCTACAACCAACCAACCAACCAACCAACCTACCAACCAACCAACCAACCAACCAACCAATCAATCATCCAACCAATCAACCAACCAACTAACCAACCAACCAATCAACAAACGCATATTTCTACACAGCTCAAATAAACATTTATCTCAGTAAACATGACAAAAACAATTACAATGCATATTATGCTGCCGAGTGCATTTCCATCGCAGCAAATGTCCCGTCAACGGATGATAAAAACAATTACAATGCATATTATGCTGCCGAGTGCATTTCCATCGCAGCAAATGTCCCGTCAACGGATGATAACAAAGCAGCGTTTCATGAACCAAGCAAGCAAGCAAGCAAGCAAGCAAGCGAACAAGCAACCAACCAACCAATCACGCAGCCATTCAACCAATCAACCAACCACCAAACACATACTTCTACACAGCTCACATAAACCGTTATCTCTGTATTCATGACAATAACAACAACACAAATTACATTATATATTATGCTAACTGATTCGTTTATTTATTAGATTCATTTATTATTATTGCTGTTTTTCCGTTTGCCTTGTAACTTATGCTAAACATATGTATAGGTCACCAAAAATTGTGTCATATAGTAACTGGAGTCTATCCTATAAAGTCACTGCGGCACACAAATGATATACACTACAATAATAGGTGATGTATACACAGTGGAAGTTGGGTTATTAATTTTAACACCCAGACTGTTGTTCAGTAAAAACCAGAGGATGGTCTTGACTTTCAATGCCATTGGTGCTATAGTTAGTACCCTTGGTATTTCATGCCATTCCTTTCGTATTTGCATTACATGCAGAGTTTCAAAATAAGGAGTCTAAAAATAACATTGTGTAAAACATTATGGTAGAAGTAAACATCATCTGAGAAAAGTTAGCAAAGTATAGTATCTAGAAATTCAGTTTTAGTGAAATTATAGTGACCTTTGATTTGAACCATTGTCTTCTAGAGACATAATTTGGCACATTTTAGAGTTGTTCCTGATCATGTCAGTTCCCTTTTTTGACTGGGATATTATTCACATAGATAGATCTTTATTATTTTTTTTATACTTTCGATCAGGTCCAATTAGATTAAATGAGATTTTATTGTTCATCAGGAAATATTCGTTATACCCATGCTTACATACATAATATAACATTTAATAAAAATGATAACATGAGGAATTACCAAAGATACACTTAATGTGATTAATTTGCAAACTTTGTTGTGAAATAAACTAGGAGTAAAATGCAAATATTAGTATGTTAAAAAAGGGGGGAATCACATAATGTCTGATTAAAATTTCGGGTTGAAATAGGAACGAAAGAATTTTAAATCAAGTGCGTTCTGCATTTCATCAAAGACAGTCCTTTAACAGATCGCATAATAACGTCTAACAGGTGCATTTCTCCGTTTTGCATCATTTGTTTTATTTCTTGAATGATTAATAGTGAAAGTACATTAAATGAGCGTAAAGTTCTTGACAAAAGAAAACAAGATGCCCAACAACAAAAAGTCAGGGATTTATGTGATAAGATGTTTACTATGTAATGTTGATCGAACGTTAGAAAGACGTGTTTACCTCCATAAGTAAAATATCAAGTAAACAACAAATTTCAAAAACAACAAATTCATAAACACGTGTTACCCCCAAATATATTTTGTAGCCGCGGAAAACTATGATGTTGATTTCATTGTCTTATTTAGCTCATGTATGTATTATCTTCCTTTATTTGATTATTTATCGTGACATTACAGTGGTTTATTAATTTTTTTACGGCTACCTGAAGAACCAGCTTGGCTTTTAGGCTTTCCACCGTGACTATGCTTTCATTATGTCATCAGTTAATTGTTACAGATGATATTAATATTTCATATTATACTTCGATATGATAATTATATTTTGTAATTGAAGAGTGTTGAATAAAAAGTACTTGATTCACATTTTGACGAAATTGAGTTAGTGATAGTATTGAAGTCGTTACATGCCGGGAAATTTTTTGACAAAAATTTTGGTCAATTTGACCCTTCCCTAGTAGGAGTCAGGGCAGGGATCAACCGGGGTCAAATTTTTATCTTGGTCTAATTTCTTCAAAATGTATCTCACATTACTCGACTAGCTATAAGGATTACGAATATATATAATTTATCATGTATTTTGTGCTTTGTTGATGAGATATGGGATTACTTCCGGTCAAAGGTCAAATGAGGTCAAATTTAAAACAACGTCAATATTTGACAAATTGCATATCTAAATGTCTGTCGTACGAAGGACATTCCAAAAATATATACAATTGAGTGGTTTTGACATTCATTTATTCGTGAAATTCATTTGTGTTCCCGAAACCCTTGTTTTTAGAAGAAGTACTCAAGTCCACAATATTGATTATTGATTGATTATTGAAATTCGACAGGTGTGACAATGTTTGTGTTTGTGGTATATTAATATTTTATTGTGTCAATTAACTTCATAAAGTTTGGATGTACAACTCAAACAATTGTGATCAGTAGACAAAATTGAAAAATTTGAGCCTTTTTTTCTCAAAAGTAGTATTATGTGATTTCAGTACTTCTTATTCTGCAGTCTTCAATTTCTCGAATGCGTTTGTAGCTATCAATTATTTTGCAATTTTGTTGCATTTTTTGGGAAATGAATTAAACGAAGTGAACTACCAGAACGGCTGTACACAGTCTAATATGAATCAACTCCATTCTTACAGCATGGTGAATCATGTTTAAGTTCGTTCTGGTATAAGGCCGCCACCAAATATATACTAAAATTTACAACCAAAAATTCTAGTCTCCCAGAGAAAACAAAATCAAAATTATCCACTGTGTATACAATACATGTATATTTATTCATATCAAGCATAATTGCAGCAAGATCAATAGTTTGAATACAGAAAAAAAAAGAAACTACGATAACACATTTCTCGTCATACTTTACTTCTCTATGAGAATTTGAAACTGAGTCACAAGATTTTACAATCAAACCTTTTTATGGATGCGATCGCAAATTTGGCTCCTTAGCTCTGAAAAAAAAAGGATTGGTTACACCGTAAAAACGCTGTTTAAAATATTTAAACAACTGGTTACCGTTGTTTAAAGGCCACCGCACACTACACGACTTTTGTCGTACGACTGCACCGACTTGGATCCGAAATAAAAAACAAAGCTTATATTTCGTACACGCTGATTTCAGATACAAATCGGTAAGTCGTGCGACGGAAAGTCGCATAGTGTGCGGTGGCCTTAAGCCTGTCAGTTCTACAACATTGTTCAAATCTTAAAGACAGAGTACGGGATTTGCAAGTCAGAAAACGGAAAAATGAATGAAATCAGCTCAAATCGTTCATAATGTGAAGATTAGTATAAATAAACATCTGTCATAGAACCTTTCGATAGAATACGTATGTTTGGTGAAAATCTGGACATTTAAACTTCAAAATTTACAATGACGTTAACGTGCACGGGCCGTTCCAAAATTGTCTGATCAGCCGTTAGCCGAAGATCGAGCGGAGTTTAGCCATTTAACCAATCAGTGAGCTCCGCTGGTCATGCGAACGTACACGTAACCGCGATTCGCAATTTGAGCAAAATTTAAACTCGAGGAAAGAACAGTATTCTGGTAACATATCGTTATTAGTTTTTCTCATAAAACAACAAATTCATGACGTATGGTTCTCAAACTTTCAACACACCATTTGTAAGTACTAAACAACCGTATGGTATTGGTAATGAAGGGAAATAATAGACTTGCAAATCATAAACACAATCTTTAACCAATATTGTTAAAAAGACCGATTCCACAATCATGGTTGTTTATAAGATTTAAACAATGTTGTTAGAGTGACAGGCATGAAAAACGGTAATCAGTTGTTTAGAATATTATTTGAAACAGCGTTTTTACCTTGTAAAAAAACCAATATATTGGTAGATATTTGTCCGACCAAGAAAAAAAAATCAATGAATATTTTGTGGAGTTTAATGATAATCTGGTCATTTTACCAATGAGAATATAGTTGGACTTTGACGACTTTACTAGGTCGGGCACAAATCATCCACCCGTAAACTGTCTTTTTTGACCAATCTCTCTCTTTTTTTTAAAATGTAACTTCAGGGTTAGGATGAAGGGCACACCGTCGACGTGTAGTAGAATGAGGCAATATCACCGGGCCAAATGGCATCGTACGCTCCGCACATGGTATAGCTGAGCAAGAGACAGAGGACAGATGAAATTAATCAGACATCAATAAACAATGTTTATAATTAAAACAATCTAAGCTACATAATCCGCCACGCTATAAGTGTCTACTATACCGTATAAGTTCTAAAAGTAAAAACCTGGAAAAATGTACTTCAAAACGATAATTATTGATTACTATTATTATTCAAATAATTATTATTACCACTAACTTGTTTTTACCTGTTAACTATAATATTTCTTTGATTAAAAGTTTGATTTCTTCCAAGGAACAGGGATAAAAGATTTAAAACGAAATCTGCGCGAGATCAAGTAATGACACTCCCCCAAATTGGATCTGCATCTTCTGTCCATAACTCCAGTGGCACTGACCAATGGTGGTAATACTCTT
>JZLH01S0201474.1:133239-161716 GCA_001188425.1 Eucidaris tribuloides
GAGTAGTGAAGAAAGAGGAAGAGGGGTAGAGTTACCAGCCCCGACAAAAATGCATAGAAAGCAAAGGCATGTCATCCACAAGAGGATCTGTTGAAATGATAACTCACCGGTAATTCTGGCCACCTTTGGTGATATTTGTCGTTCGCCAGCGTACCCGGCAACATGAGCACCCAAACTGTGACCGATAATGTGAAACGAATCAGCTGTCACCCCTTTAAGACCCTGGAATATAACCAAAATAATTGATTTATAAATCCAACTCGAGTCAAATGAATTCAATTTCATTGACCGATAATGTGAAACGAATCAGCTGTCACCCCTTTAAGACCCTGGAATATAACCAAAATAATTGATTTATAAATCCAACTCGAGTCAAATGAATTCAATTTAGTGTTCATTTATAATTCTAACCAAAGTACAGTTTACATATAAAAACAAAAGTGGAGGCTACGTTCAACCACGATATCAATAACCTTCCCCTTCGCAGCAATATTTATCAAATTGACACAAGAGTCATAGAGTAAGATCTTAACTCTGAATTTGCCACAATTTTAAACTTGAACTACTTGTTAAAGTCAGGTTTCTTATGCTATTTATAGTTTCGCACAATAATCAAGCTTTTTACATTCATTTAACGTATAAATGACTTGATGGTCACATATGGCGAGGGTAGTGTATTGAGTGAAAATATTAAAGGGGATTAGTAAATTCCTATTCGTTTTCTTCAGAGGCATTTATCGATCCGTGCAATTTGGCGAACGAGGTACACCAAGGGTTAAACTAAGTAGCCATACAATTCAATGTTAATGAAAACGAGAATGCAAAAATCAAGGAGAGTAATTGGAAAATAGCTGGCAAGATTAATATTAAGATCCAAGAATCGTAATGTCAGGTCACCTTTAACTTAAATTATTAGTATTGAAGATAAGTTTATAGTGTTTACTTTTACCTCCTAGTTCCATTATTTGATAGGGTTTTCTTTTAGTTACCTGCAAGTTTTGTTATATCATCAAAAATATAAAGGGGTTATTGGCCTTCAACATAAATTTATTCATTTATTCATACATTATTTATCATTAAATGTGTATTCGATACTGCCAGTTTTGAAGTTGTAGCTAACATACGAAATAATAATAATAATAAGTGGAATATATGCAAGACGTAATTTTGTTTATGGTTTATGTGATTTTTTTTTAACCATGCATTCATAAGGGCAATGGAAGCTGTTAAAGTCTATTAAGTATTTTGTTTAGGTATTGTCCCATTTTTCCCGCTTAAGTTTAGCTTATTTCAATTTGTAGTCGTTAATATTCTTTATAAA
The DNA here is from genome assembly GCA_001188425.1 of Eucidaris tribuloides. Classification (NCBI taxonomy): domain Eukaryota; kingdom Metazoa; phylum Echinodermata; class Echinoidea; order Cidaroida; family Cidaridae; genus Eucidaris; species Eucidaris tribuloides. The sequence continues at coordinate 134,561 of JZLH01S0201474.1, forward strand.
AGTACTTCATCAGTCAAAACAAAAAGGTCTCCAAGGGCGTAGGCTGGTTTGGGCATGTGGAGGTGCACATCTCGGGGAGGTGGAACGGGGAGGTGCACATCTTAGGGAGGTGGGACTACAGTTGGGAAAATCAGGCATTGAAATCAGAAAAGGTGGTGCAAATTTCTTTTTGCTTGTCAGGGGCAGAACTCCTCTGCTTCAGCGAGGGGGGGGGGGTGCAAGTGCACCCGGTGCACCCCCAGCCTACACCCTTGTTGTTTTTGTTTGTTTGTTTTTCTTTCTTTCTTACATATATATATTTTTTGCTATTAGGGTGGAACTCCTGTGGTTCTGCAGGAGGGGGGGGGGGGGTTGCACGTTCACCCAGTGCACCCCCAGCCTACGCCCTTGGTCTCATTTAATGGTGAAAGGACCAACAAAACCAGACAAACAGACAAAAGACAGACAGACAGACAGACGACAGGCCAACATACAAATAAACAAACAACGACAAACACAACAATAAGATCGATAAGTCCTGGCAATCCGGACTTTCGTTGTGGTGTTGTATAAATAATTAAAGCCGTTTTTTTTTACCAGTGGACACATAAAAAATTACAATTCTTGTAAGATAATGGATCATTATTTCCCTTGTATTCTCATTTGATTTTAATCTAATTTGTTCCAATAAGTTTTTGCAGAAACACACTTTCTTTCCAAATAAAGGAGGTATTTGAAAGTGAATTTGAAGAAAAGAAGGCAGACAGACAAACGAACAAACAAATAGGTAAATAAACAACAAACACAACAAACAACAAACAAGAAACAACCGATTACAAACATAGTAATCGATTTAATTTTAAATATTACACATATTTAAATGGCAATGTAGAACATGGCATCGTTTAACAATGTTTCCAGTTAAAAATAGATACATACATATAGACAGACAAATAAATGAATAAACGAATAAACAAATAAACAAGAAACAACAAACGAAAATGCCACAAACGATTTTACTTGCTTTTAATTTATCGATAAGAAGAGAAATCTCGGCCCCGACTATCCTCGCATTTGCCGCGGATTTGCCGTACAAATCAATGGAGCCGCCACGTTGCCAGTCGACACGAATAACGTTGAAATCGTCATGACTCAAGAACTCTGTCATCATCTCTTCCATCCAATCGACGCTGGCCCCCTGGATGAACCCGTGGGTGATCACCTTGGTCTCTTTCGAACCATCGAAGAAGGAGTTCGTAATCGTATTCAAATCGTAGGTGCTCAGCACCTGATACGAGTTGGCGTCGGGGTTGGAGCGCGTGTTGAGCCGAAATTCGGTCCCCACCTCCTCACGGCTCTCTGGAAGCCAGCTGATCGGGCGGTCAGGGAAGTCGTAGAAGGGGCTACCTTTGCTAAAGCAGCCGATTTCGTCGTAACAAACGGTGTCATCGGCTAGTGCTTTTGTGGACAGTTAAAACAGAACAACAACAAAATATGATGAAGTGAGGTTCGCAAATTAGAGTGAGGAGATGCTTCACGGGTTTGTTTTGTTTTATTTTATGTTATTGGTTTTTTATCTAAGCACGAAAAAAAAATACACCCGCTTTTCGATGAAAGTTGATTTTCAGCAAGGGCATGACAAAATACATGTAATACGATGAAAACAATAGTTACAATTGAGAACACATGATAAGCAATAATAATCAAAAGAAAACAACGATAAGATATTAATTCAAATAATTACAATTAAAAACCTTGAAGGTTAATGACATGATTGGGGGTAGTCCTCAACTTGGGCTGAAACTACTCTAAATCAAGTAAACTATGCAAGGATTCTCCTGTGAAAATCTTGCCGTTAAACGTTGACTCATTCCAAATAACTAATGTCAATATCCCTCGTGGCAGGCAAACCTGCTGTGTGGCTCTCTATGGGTCCTATTTTTATCGTGCCGCGATAAAATTAGAATACTAGTATGTTCATGCTTGATTCTACTTAAGTAAACAAATTAGAGACAAATGCTTCCAGCTGTGATATCCACTCCATCTGGTGTAAAGTTGGTATATATTTCAACTGATTTGGTTCTTGAGGCATTTTCAAGTGTTCCCAATCATGTCACTAACCTTTAAGGACACTATTTAACATTGTGAGGATTCCATTACAAAACAAAATGCCGAACTTTGATATTTGAAGTACACAATAATGTTTAAATGGACTAATCAACACCCGAGAACGATAACTTAAAACAGTTACATGAATGCTGTCACTAGAAATATTATGTACATATAAATATAGGTACAAGAATAATGTCCTACGGAGAAACATTCTATAACACAACAGTGTCGAGGAAAGCGGAGTGGACGTTCATTAAAGGCATCGTATAACACTGCTTCCAGTTAAAAAAAAAATCTGAGCTACATGATTCCCCGTGCTACCGGTGTCTCTCATAAGGTTTAAAAATGTAGTCCTGAAAAAAATTGCAGTTTTAAACGATCATTCAGTGCTTTTAAAAAGTGAAAATCATTGAGCGACCATTCCCGTTGTCCTCCACAGACTGCTGTGTATATAGCAGAATTTTCTATCAGCTGAGAATAATTCATGTGCCCATTTTGATCTGTACATATTTTACGAGTGACAGCATAACTCTCTAAAGTTTTGTGTTCCAGAGTGTTTATTTGTCCATCCAAACACTACCAGATACATGTCAGATATAGCAAAGTTTGATAATTTTTAAATAAGGCTTCCACAATGTTATATAGTGTCTTTAACAGTACTTAATGATTCCTTTGAACTGTAATTTTGTTACGGCTATTTTTTTTTAGACCTTTCCAAATACACTGGTAGCATAAAGGATCATGTACCTTTAGATATTTTGAACGGGACACATTGTAACAGGTTAAACGACGCTTTAGACACAGGCTAACATTTTGGAGCTGCAATTAAAAAAAAAATTGTCAAACTTAGATATGTGAGGTACATTGTAGTGATTAAATGGACAAATAAACACCCTAGAATACAAAAGTTTGAAAAGTAATGCTGCCACTGGCAAGATATGCATGGATGAAGGTCACCCATGAATTTCTACTGCAGTGGAGTATAAAATAGCCCAGATCTACACACAGTTAGTCTATGGGAGGAAATGGGAATGGTGAATCCGGTCGACCTGAGTACTTGTAGATTTTTACTTTTATAAAAGCACAAAAAAATTATCATTTTGTGATAAATTTTCAGGGCTTCATTTTTAGACCATATCAAAGACACTAAGAGCATGGAGGATTATGTAGCCCACATTTTTTTTGATACGGTGGCCATTGATAGCCTGTGGCTTTAAGCGAGGATGTGGACACAAATTGGTACATTACAGTGACAAAAGTAAAGGAGTGAAAAACTAATAGACGGTGCAGAAACATATAAAAGTAAAGTAAAATTAAAGATATAACAGCCCTGTGGATAACTTGTCCATGTTTTGCAGGAAAAAGCGCACGGGAATGAAACTTAACGAATCAACGGGCAAACTAATATTAAACGAAACTAGTGTTCACGTAATTGATGTGCTACATCTGTATTTCCCTGCCGGAAAGTAAAAAAAAACATTTTAAGGACGAAACACAATTATGAAGTGATGAATTTATAATTTGAATCAATTAATTTGGAATATCTAGAAGAATTGACTCCATGAGACCTCTTTTTTTCGTATCGTTTAGCTGTCCTTGCTATACAGTGCATACATAATACACGAAACACTGACATTTCATTGGTAAAAATTATTTACAATTAAAAAATAAGGACGTAATGTATTCAGATTGACCTAGACACACTTTTGTTGTTGTTGACATTACAATTTATTTAAACTTATTTTCCATAAAGACTCATTTGGCAGTAATATGCGCTATATAAGCATTTTGGTATTATCATTATTATTTTCCATAATTTCATCGGACATGTTATATTTGGCATGCATCAATTGTGTCGTGTCAATAATAACAATTACAAGTTAAGATTATTGTATAATTTAGTTTACGATCCTGACTCACGAGATTATAAAGATAATACACATTAATTTATTTGATTTTTGAAGCAGTTTAAAGCCAATAGCATGATTGGAAGAAGCCCTAAAGGCCCACTGTCATGACAGGATGAAAAACGCCCTCTTTTGACTAAAATCATAAAAGAGTGCACTAATGACACCCATAATGCAACGGAAACAGCCATAACAGTGTGGAAAAAATAAAACATTTGTTTTCCTCCCACAATCTGTACACTATGGGACTGCAACAGTTCATGTTCGTGAATATGTGCCTGTATTCCAGGACTAGTTGACATCCTCTCTGTGGTTGAGTTGATCCTTGACAGTGGGCCTTTAATTTGGGATCAAACTACCATGGAATAAAGTACACTGCATGTTAAAGGCTTAGGGTGTTTACATGTCATGGTTAAATGCTTGCTAATTTTTAAACAATCACCATCAGTACTAATTGTGACAGACAAATTTGTTGTGTTTATAGCTTTGTATTGAATTTTTCAGGGCACCAGAATAATTCAATACTGGTAAATAAACGTCTATTTCTCCACAAGTATGCAGTAAAAAACGTTGTTTAAAATATTTTAAACAACTAGTTACCGTTGTTTAAGCCTGCCACTCTAACAACATTATTGAACGTTTTTAAACAATCATGATTGTAATATCCGTCTTTTAAACAATATTGGTTGAAATTTGAACAACGTTGTTCAAATCTCAACCAATATTGTTTAAAAGATGGATTCCACAATCATGGTTGTTTGACAATTTTAAACAATGTTGTTAGAGTGATGGGCTTAAACAACGGTAACCAGTTGTTGAAAATATTTTAAACGGCGTTTTTACTGTGATCAACTTCGAGACAAACCCTTCCAGCCAGGAGATACTTCCCAGCTGGTGTATACATTGGTATATGGTTCAGGCTAACTCATAGGCCGTACGCAGGATTTTGCCAAGGGGTGTTCATCCGCGGCCAAATCCTAGGTTCAACATTTTTCGCGTCACGGGGGGGGGGGGGGGTAGTGAACGATTTTTTTTTCTTCTCCAAATCCAAGGTCCAAAATTTTTCCCAGTCACTCTAGCCTCCGAAAACTCGCTCAGACGGGGGGGGGGGGGGGGTGGGGGGTGTGTTTACGAAAAAAAAATTCAAAATTCAATTATTTCCGGTTTTCTGGTTATTTCACATTTTCCAACACCCCCCTTTCAACGAAAAAAGGGGGTGATTTCGTGAAAAAGGGGGTGATTACGGGAAAAAGGGGTGTTTGGGGGTGTTAACACCCCCCTCCTGTAAAAGGGGGGTGTTTGAACACCCCAAACCCCCCTGCGTCCGCGTATGAGCCTACTTGGTTGGGGGTTTTGACTTCTCCCAATCACGTCATGCCCTTCAAGTGCTGATTTCTGTTGTTGCTCCGCCCCCCCCCCCCCCGAATAAAAAAAAATTGCACAATGTTGCGCGCCGTCTTCATATAAGCTATCTCCACAACAAAACGACCCTCTGTAGTTGTGTATGTGGCGTTATTACGGTCAAATTCACTTTTAATGTCATTTCCACATAAAACAACATTATATTGACAACTTTAGAGTATGCATACAATAATCATAAACATGCATTCAACAATAAATTTAAGTGGCGGAGTCCTGAAAAGTACCATTGCTGACTTGGTAAGTATATGGCCCTTTAATATCATAATACAATAAATATGCAAAGAGAAAAATACAATACACAAAAACAACACAAGGAGTAAAAGTAAAAGTAAATGAATGTATTACACGCATATTCCCGTATGATTCTTTATACATTGCAATTAGGTTGGAGCATGACAAAGTTAAAACGGACTGGAGTGTGATTCTGTATTGATGCGATCAATTTCCCATGTCCAAATCGTGACTTCTAACCATGAAGTGAACCACCAAACGCACAAGAAGGCCGCATCAGGTCGTGCTTAATTGATGAAGAGTCGCGTTTGGAGAGGTGGGGATTTAGTTTCTTACCCTCCACCACTCATACAATACGGATCGAACATCGAACAGTTATCTCGTAACCCTCGTTGTGAGATTACATGAGATTTAAAGTGATAGGCTAACACTGTGGATCTTCAATTTAAAAAAAAATGTCAAACTTTGATATCTGAGCTACATAAAAGTGTTCAAATGGACAAATAAGCACCCTAGAATTTGGGGTGGAATCTGGTGTTGCGTTTTTATGATCACAATGTAAGAGCAGTATACTGACGCGCCCTAATTTTTTGTTTTTTTTAGGCTAGGTGCTGAATTCTGCTTATAATATACGCATGAAGTTTTAGCGGAAGAGTGAAGTTTAGGATCAGCATCTTTATACCTTGGTTGCTAGTGCAATGGCCAGGGCAGCGTGCGATCAGTTTTCGAAAGCGGTCATGGGATTCAGAATTTACCAATTATTTGGCACAATAAATACGATATCAACTAGTGAATCAGGATTCAAGGTAGTCCATTTTCATTAGAAGTTGTTCACTTTGAGTCTGGAAAAGGTCAGTAAAATCGCGACTGTCGCCGCAGCATGAGTGAACTTATGTAAGTGTAGAACTGTCAGAGTCTGACAACGCTGTCGATGAGGTTGCAGTAAGCTGCCAACGTGGTAGATTGAAACAGTCCCCAGAGTGAATTAATGACGCGTCACATACAGCAATGAAAGCGTCAGTGTTATAATGACTCTTCTTAAGCTACAATGCCAAACTACCGCGAGGATATTTGCCCTGAGATTACAGAAAAGGTGTGAACTTTTAACACCCTCCGCGTGAAGGTGATCTTTGCATTGATAGGACATATGGTGGGTTTAAATAACACAGCGAGTGTTAAAAGTTATATACTACATAGTGGTATCACATTGGAGAAACACCATATGGTGTTAGATTTAAGCACGCTCCGGTTTTTTTTGCAGTGCTAAATAAACTGAAGGGATTGGGGGCAGGGACGATGGTGTACAAAACTATGTGTCAATACATAGTTGACCCTATTACGGTGAATAAATGTTTCATGTTTATTTCTAAATATATACACTGCAGTGACATCATTACAGAGATATGAACATACCAACATATATTCAAATGAATACCGTTTAAAACCCCTATACGAAGTACCCTTACATAAACTTTGTAAGCCTAAATCCTTTACTTAATAATGTATGATCGAAAATAGAAGGACAAATATACTGTTATAGGCTTTAAATCTTTAATATTGGTTGGTCTTACTGTATAACGATCAATCATAAGTGCCTAGGATTTTACCCAAAAATAAATCGGGTGTGCGGGCGTGGGGTGTTTCAGGATAAATAAATACCGTATATATGCCATTTTGCGTAACAAGGGTAATAGTTCAGCTTTTGAAAATGTGTAGTATGTCCGCGACCAGTTAAATTCATCACGCCTATTAGTATTAGAAGAAGCGTTTTGGTCGGATTTACGTCATCAGCAAAGTTCGTTATCATGGGTCGAATTCAATACACATGGTCCTATTTGAGATTTTTAGCTCATACGTGCAATAGATCAATTACACCAAGTAACTCATTATCATCATTTTTCATCGGCAACTGAATATTTTTCTATTATGATGAATTGAACCAAACTGTACTAAATAATGGGGATAAGTGTAACGCATACATGTTCTTCAATTTTTCCCCAAGGTTGCACAGATCAGCACCAAGCAACGGTGGCCATATTTATCGCATTAAATTCACCAAAGTGGGATCAGTTCCTTGGAGCAAGGTCTTCAAATTTTGGCAAGTCGCCAAAATTGTTTGGTTCTATCATGTGATTATCATTATCAAAACACGTGCCAACAATTTGACAAATACGGTTTTAAATTTATCGAGGGAGATAAGGCAGAATGACGGATATTACTTATGCAAACATAGCGTAGTACCAAGTAGATGGTTTAAATAGCCTCATTGAACTTGGTCTTACTGTGGACGGTAACGTAGTTTCTCTATCATACACACGGGTATGGTATTTGCGTACCATCCCTTTTTCCATTTCGCTTGTAGCAGTGTCACATTCTACTTGGACGCTTGGCAGATGTAATCTTGTTATGCACGAACATTGACAACTCATTTAATCATATAGTACCCTTAAGAGCACTATTTAAGACTTTTTAAGCATAAAGAAAATGAAGTTACATGGCCTGTATATAATCTTGAAAGTGAGTAGCCATAACTTTCATATCTTTGGAGTCTTGGCTATTTCAATATTGTGAAACAAGTATCATACACCAAACATAAAAAAAATACCAAACTATTAAAACATACCGAGGTTCATAATACAGGCCATTTTGAAGCAGTGCTATCGAAGTCACTTAGCACTCGATAATGTTTTGAGACTTCAAGTGCATTCCGTTTGTAGATTATATTGTTTTCTGCTTAATGTAGACATCGGCGCGAAAAATCTAGTGTTAGTTTTGTATATTATTGTTCTTTTTCTTTTTATGGAATGAAGCAATGTCTGTATCTTGGTGATATAGGAGAGAGATATTTTTAAGATACATTGCCAGTTAAAGGTGAGCTATCCATATTTTCTTTCCCGAAATTGCTTTGATTTCATACCACAGGCAAATGCAGTTTGGGCGATGAGATATTTGATGTAACTTGTGCAAAGTAATAGCTAGTTTGTTCTCAGAGTAAAGTTCTGGCAATTTCCTATTTGCTTCATGTTAACAACCTTCAATTTTTAATACGGCTGATAATGTCGCATTATTATTTTTCGAAGGACAATTTCAATTGCATTTGTATCTCCTTTTGTACGCGTGTATCTTGCATTGTCAATACAAAGCACTGTTCACTATATTTCTAATTATATTGATTCTATAAGACAGTATTCTTAATTTTTGTCTTCAGCTGATGTGAAAAATAGAGAAAATTTGAAAAACAGGAAAGGGAGTACTGACTGCGTTCTGACGATAGATATGAAAATTATCTGCGCAACATCGCTCGAGTGAGAGGTGAATGCAAAACAACATCTTGAACATCTATTCATGTCTCTACCATTCAAACCCATTGCGTACTCGAACCACTATTGACACTTTTTATTCAAAGCAAACAAGCATGACGTCCATGCATGTAGATGTTGTGCTGCACTTGATGATTATTGGTGGACACTTGTAATTTGTGCTCGGTTAGCGTATGTCAGTCACAAAATCTTAACAAAACGGACACATTTGCCGGCGAACCTAATAACTCCTTGGAACAATGAACACGAGCCACTTTCATACATTTATAGAAATAATAAAATAACAGTATAATAATGAAAAATCTATAGGCGTCTATTCGGAAGGTAATGGTTATGCTGTACATTGAAATATTGGGTCAGTGTCCTACTTGAAATGACATTATGCTCATGTTAGTAATGTGGAGTGAAATGTCCGCTGACAAAAAAAAAAAAAAAAAAAAAAAAAAAAACGACGGCGATTTTTGCCCACGCAATTGATAAAATTAAAGAAATAGTCTAACATTGTAGAGTTCAAACGGTGGATGATAAAATAGCTTAGATCTGCACACAGTAAATCTATGGGAGGAAATGGGCAGGTGAATCCGGTCAATTTGAATGCTTGGGGCGTGGAGGATTATGTAGCTCACATTTTTTAAACTATGGTAAATGTTATATGTGGCTTCAAGAAAAATGTAGCCATGTATCTATATAATATTACGATACACTTCCAATTTGTATAATTTCGATGTTGAGAATCGTATAAAAAATTTGATACACATTGAAATTATGTCATATGTCAGGGAATCGCGACGGCTAGGAAAAAAAAACATTTTGAAGAAAAATAACGGAGATGATAGGTGCACACTAAGGTAGTACAAGGCATATGCTTTAAATAGAAAATAATACTGATTACATTAAAAACAACATAGTTTGAGCCTAAACTGTTTCAGAGCCATCTCGTACCAGTTGGTATATTCTAAATTGATACTTTATATAGTACAGAACAGAATAGTTCGCAACAGCAAACACACTCCCCGAATAGCAAAATCTCGACAGAAATTACCATGCTGACAAACTGTTACTAACACATAATTGCATTATTATGCGGGACAATGTCGATTGATAATATTGACAATGTCAAAACATACACCTGAGTGTTTAAACTTTCAATCCAACAAAATTAGTATCTACTGCATTTGATGGTAACTATTTGTTCCAGATAGCAATGAAATTGTGCTATGCTATCACCTGAAAACAAGGGAAAGGGAGTACCCTGATACAAAATTTACCGTCATCAACCATGCAGTGCTCCAGTAATATCGTCAATTCTATTCGTATTCTCTTAAAATGAATGAAAATGTTCAATCTTTAAAGCCCCAATATAGTTTCGTTAAATGGTAAAAAAATGAAATTCTTTGATTTTATGTTTTTTTTTCGATACACCTATATGATCTATCAATGCCCTGATAATTGCTCGTTCTGAAACTTTCACATTTTTTAGAAATCACTCAAAATGTTAAATATGGGGGGGGGGGACCCCGAGATTTCCCATAGGTAATGTACATACCGCTAGGAGCTCTCCTTAAATTCAAACATCATAATTTGTCACTATAAACAATTTTTCAGTAGGTTTGATGTTGTTTTCCGATGTCTGGGGTGACAAAAGAATACTTTGTGAAAGATTGACAAAAAATTGTCTGATCGACCAAAGCTATACTTGGGCTTTAAACATTGAATTTTAGAAAAGAGTGAATTTAGAGTGAATTTGGAGAATTTTCACTCATTTATGAGTGACCTCAGGGATCACTCCAGTTGATTCGCGTAATTTGTCGGTATAACTATGAACAACACAAGACACAAATACAATAAATAATTAACTACTAAAAAATCATAGTCATAAAACGATATATACGTGCATGAATCTAATTTCAATGAAAGTATATGTGCCTTTAGTTACAGTAAAGTTTAAAGCCATCTTGCCTTACCAGCCATGAAGACTGCACAAAGAAGTATCGGAGTAATTGAACGCCACATAGTGATGCCGTTTGAACGCAATCGTGCAGAATGAATTGTGTTAACTTCGTGCTAATAATTATATAATTGCTATTTTATTATTGAAAAACACTTTGAGCTGGCACAGAGTCGGACGATTTCCCGGGTAATGTTATTTGGATAAAGTAGTTTGCACCTGTTAATGGGGTGGCGTACTTTATAATTGGGGGGTCAGGTACAATCCACCTACTTTTAGAACTACATGTATGACCGCGCGTGCATATTAGACCAGCAACTATAGGCTATAGCGACCCCCTTTTCAGAGAAAAATCCTGGGACGCCCCTGTGAAGTTAATGACCTAGTCCCAGTCAATATTCAACAGCGCTAATTTCTTCTCTATCAAATAAAACAAACGTTTAGTTACAAATTAATACACAATTAACCTTATCAATAAGCCCATGTGCAAGTTTCTCATGGCTAGCGAAACGTCTTATCAGAAATTGACTAAACAAACACCGATACTGGTGATTGTTCGCTTCCAGTAGTGCATGGTGTAACGAACTTGCGCGTAGCTAATGGTTAGGTATGTCAAGTTCGGTGTACAGGGTGAGTCAATAAAAACGAATCACAGATTCCATCCCAAATTTCGCAAACATTGAAAACAGACTCAGTAAAACTCACATCAGGGAATGAGAGCATAATTATTTTACTTTCATATGGTATATTGGCCATTCCCTTCGGTCACGGGGAAACTTCTGGCAATCATTTTTTTGTGAAATGTGAAAATTGTTTTTGTTCAATTTTCGAATTGACAATATGCATGAATAATTAGTTGCTATATTATGAATGCTCAAGCAAATGTCGTAATGCCGCCCAAACTACAACAACTTGGACACGAATAATTTTGACATGTTTTCCAAATTTTTTTATTAAGCATTCACCTGCGACCGAGCATATGATCAATACACAATACGAAAATAAAATGATCATGCGATCATTCTCTGATATAAGATTTATCATGTATTTTCCGACTTTGAGAAATTTGGGGTTGAATCTGGGTTGCGTTTTTATTGACTCACAATGTAGAGCAGTATACTGACGGCCCTAGATTTTTTTGTTTTGTTTTAGGCTAGGGTGCTGAATTCTGCTATATACGCATGAAGTTGTTAGGAGAAAGTTAGGCCATCTTTATACCTTTTCTCATGCCAGGAGCGTCGATCAGTTTCGAAAGGGTCATGGGATTCAGAATTTACCAATATTCTTGGGACAAATACATATCAATACCAGGATGCCGTTTCATAGAAGTTGTCACTTCTGACAAGTTCAGTAAAATCGCACTGCGCGCTGACTTAGTAAGGTAACTGTCAGAGTCTGACAACGTGTCCATGTTGTCAGAGCTGCCAACTGTTATGAAACAGTCCCCCAGAGTGAATTAATGACCGTCACATACAGCACGGCAGCGTCAGTGTTATAGTGAATCCTTTTAAGCTACAATGCACAAACTACCCGAGATTTTGCCTAGATTACCAGAAAGGTGTGAACTTTTAACACCCTCGGCGTTGAAGGTGATCCTTTGGCACTTGATATACATATGTGGGTTTAAATAACACAGCGAGTGTTAAAAGTTTATACTACAAAGTGGTATCCACATTGGGAAACACCAATGGTGTTAGATTTAACACCCCGGTTTTTTTTTGCAGTGTAAATAAACTGAAGGGATGTGGGGCAGGGAGATGGTGTACAAACTATGTGTCAAATACATAGTTACCCTATTACGGTGAATAAATGTTTCATGTTTATTTCTAAATATACACTGCAGTGATCATTACAGAGATATGAACATACCAACATATATTCAATGAATACCGTTTAAACCCCTATACGAAGTACCCTTACATGAAAACTTTGTAGCCTTAGATCCTTTACTTATAATTATATCGACAAATAAAAGGACAAATACTACTGTTGATAGGGTTAAATCTTTAATATGGTTGGGTCTTACTGTAAGGGATCAATCATAAGTGCCAGGATTTTACCCAAAATAAATCGGGTGTGGGGGCGTGGGGGTGTTTACAGGATAAATAAATACCGTATTAATATGCCATTTTGCGTAACAAGGGAATAGTTCAGTTTTGAAAATGTGTAGTATTCCGCGAGTTAAATTCATCACCCTATTAGTATTAGAGCGTTTTGGTCGGCATTACGTCATCAGCAAAAGTTCGTTATCATGGGGATCAATTCATCGACATGGTCTATTTGACGATTTTAGCTCATACGTGCAATAGATCCAATTACACCAAAGTAACTCATTATCATCATTTCATGGGCGAACTGAATATTTTTCTATTATGATGAAATTGAAACCAAACTGTACTAAATATGGGATAATGTGTACACGCATACATGTTTCTTCAATTTTTCCCAAGGTGCACAGTCACACCCAAGCAACGGTGAGCATATTTTCTCAAAATTCACCAAAGTGGATTCAGTTCCTTTTGGAGCTAAGGTTTCAAATTTTGGCAAGTGCCAAAAGGTTGGTTCTACATGTGTATATCATTATCAAAACACGTGCCAATATTGACAAATACGGTTTAAATTTATCTGAGAGGAGATAAGGCAGAATTGACGATATTACTTATGCAAACATACGTAGCTACCAAGTAGATGGTTTTATAATAGGCCTCATTGAACTTGTGCTTACTGTGGACGGTAAAGTAGTTTCTCTATCATCACGGGTATGGTATTTGCGTACCTCCCTTTTCCATTTCCTTGTAGCAGTGTCACATTCTACTTGGACGTTGCAGATGTAATCTTGTTATGGACGAACATTGAACAAGCTCTTTAATCATATAGTACCCTTAAGAGCACTATTTAAGACTTTTTACATAAAAAAATGAGTTACATGGCCTTATATATCTTGAAAGTGAGAGCATAACTTTCAAATCTTTTGGATTCTTGGCTATTCACATATTTGAAAAGTATCATACAACCCAAACATAAAAAAAAATCACATTAAAAACATACCGAGTGTTCATAATTAAGGCATTTTGAAGCAGTGCTACTCACTTAGACTCGATAAAATGTTAGACTTCAATGCATTCCTTTGTAGATTATATTGTTTTCTGCCTTAATGTGACATCGGCGCGAAAAATCTGTGTTATTTGTATTTTTAATTGTTCTTTTTCTTTTTAGTGAAGAATGTCTGTATTTGGTGATATAGAGAGAGATATTTTTAAGATACACCCAGTTTAAAGGTGACTATCCATATTTCTTTCCCGAAATTGCTTTGATTTCATACCACAGGCAAATGGCAGTTTGGCATGAGATATTTGATGTAACTTGTGCAAAGTAATAGCTAGTTTGTTCTCAGGAGTAAGTTCTGGCAATTTCCTTATTTGCTCATGTTAACAACCTTCATGTTTAATACGGCTGATAATGTCGCATTATTATTTTGTTCAAGGACAATTTCAATGCATTTGTATCTCCTTTTGTACGGTGTATTTGCATTGTCACATACAAATGACTGTTCACTATATTTTCTAATTATATTTGATTCTATAAACAGTATCTTATTTTTGTCTTCACTGAGTGAAAAATAAGATAAAATTTGAAAACAGGAAAGGGAGTACGACTGCGTTTTCTGACGATATATATGAACAATGTACTGAACATCGCTCGAGTGAGAGGTGATATTGCAAAACACATTTTGAACATTATTCATGTCTGTACCATTCAACCCATTGGTACTCGAACCACTATTGACACATTTTTATTCAAAGCAAACAAGCATGACGTCCATATGGCATGTTGATGGTTGTGCTGACACTGATGATATTGTTTGCGACTCACTTGTAATTTGTGCTCGGTTAGCGTTGTCAGTCACAAAATCTTAACAAAACGACAAGGATTTTCCGCGTAACCTAATAACTCCTTGGAACAATGAACACGAGCCACTATTCATACATTTATAGAAATAATAAAATAAAGTAAATAATGAAAAATCTATATGGCGTCTATTCGGAATGGTAATGGTAATGCTTACATTGATAATATTGTTCGTGTCCTACTTGAAATACATTATTGCTCTGTTAGTAATGTGGAGTGAAAAATGTCGTGACAAAAACGACGGCGATTTTTGCACGTATTGATACAATTAAAGAAATAGGCTAACATTGTAGAGCTTCAAATAAAAAATTGTCAAACTGTGATATCTGAGCTACGTAGTAGTGTTCAAATGGACAAATTAACACCCTAGAATACAAAAGATATGCATATATATAAAAAACTTTTTTTCTACTCCGGTGGAGGATAAAGTAGCCTAGACCTGCACACAGTAAGTCTATGGGAGTAAATATGCAGGTGAATCCAGTCAATTTGAGTACTTTCATTTTCATTTTTTTTTTAAAGGAATGAGTCATCATTTTAAAGTACATTTTTTTAGAGCTTCGTTTTTAGACCTTACCAAAGACACTAAGAGTACGGAGGATTATGTAGCTCACATTTTAGAGCAACATTTTAGAGCACATTAGAGCAACCACTTACTAGCTACACACAAAGTGTATAAGAGTGTGCATTAAAAATGTATGGGATGATGTATGTGACCAAATTGTGTTTCTTGTTACCTTGGCAACCTGAAGAGACAACAAATTAAGAAACACGTCAATCTCATTCATTTTTCTCAATATTTTCAGAGCTTTAATGCTTCAAGTCAAATACAATGTTCTAAAATCTTGAACATGGGCACATATTTGCCTTTTTACCTGCTGAACGTCGTGTAGGATTTCTTGAAGATTAAGACAAAAATCCCAGCTATGCATAGAGTAAATGTAGGAATAGTGAATTTTTGTTATCACTTAAATAAGTATGCGTGACTAGGATATCTCAAGGAGATGAGACAAGTCAGGCCATGATGGCATATTTTATTCCATCAGTCTCATGTGGCAGAATGGAGTAAAAAGGTAGGCGAGAACAGGAAGGTAGCTCACCAAGCAGTGGGTTTTCAGGATGTGCAAGTATGTGTGTGTATGTGGTGTGTGAGTGTGTGCGTGTATGTGTATGTGAGGGTGTGTATGTGCATGCTTGTAGGTAAGTTCGTGTGTGTGTTGCGTTTAATGCGTGATATTCTTTCATGACAATAGTACCACATGTGACGTACTATACCAACTTCATATCCAAAAAAAAAGCTATACTAATAATTTTATCACAAATAATACATTTTGGGCACTGGTCGTTTATTAACGACACGTTTATTTCGAGAACACTGCTGCCGATTGTACAATATTTTCGATCGCATATTTAATGATTATGACAATTTGCAATCTTTATACTTTCCGGTGATCTATGGTATCATTTTGTGTATTTCTTACATAATTGCTATCGGCAATAGATTAATTTGTTATAACATTATAGGTAGATGGTAGAATGTGTGTGTGTGTGTGTGTATGTGTGATCATGTGATTACGTGTGATTATGTGATTGTGTGTGTGAGTTTGTGTTTGTGTTTGTGTGCGTGTGGGTGAGTGTGTGTGAATGTGTGTGAATGTGTGTTTGTGTGTGTGTGTGTGTGTGTAGGGGTGTGTGCGTGTGTGAGTGTGTGTTAACGCGTGGGGTAGTGTGTGTGTATGTGTGTATGTATGTACCGTATGTATGTAAATGTATGTATGTATGCGTGTGTGTTCGATGGTGTGTTTGTGGGGTGTGAATATGTATGTGTGCAGGGGCGTAGACAACGGGGGGGGATGGGGTATGCATGCCCCTAGCTCACAAGATGGGGGGGGGGGATATCATATCATATATCACGAATTACATGCTTTTTAGTAATTCTCTTAGCAATCTACACGGACAACTTACATTAGAAAGTACGATGATCGATAAAGTTACACAAACCAAATTTTTAGGCGTCACTGTCTACGAGAAATTGTCTTGGAAGCCACATACTGATAATCTATGCAAATTTATTTCTAGGAATATAGGTATTATTAACAAACTTAAAACTTACTTTCCAATCCGAACCCTTTTTACATTATATTCTACCTTAATACTGCCATGTTTGAACTACGCTATTTTAGTATGGGGTAATTCCATGGTGACTCAACTACAAAAATTACATTACTACAAAATAAAGCAATAAGGATTATATGTCATGCGGATTTTCGATCACACACCGATCCCCTCTTCAAGACCAATAAAATCCTTAAAGTTAATGACATTTATCAATTGAGCCTCGGCATATTTATGTTCCAACTATCAAAGAATGCTTTACCGAAAGTATTCCTAAATATGTTTACTACCAACAACCAATACCACAATTACCCCACCAGGCAAGCCAGTTTTTACCATCTACATGTACCTCGAACCAGAACTTTTTTTGCCAACAAAATTGTTACTAACAGCGGACCAAAACTTTGGAATTCATTGCCTATAGATGTGCGTGAAACCATTACAATGTATACCTTCAAGAAAGCTCAAAGCAATCTTTCTGAATTCTTATAACGATAATACCCTGTAACTCATTTTACCTGTTCCTTACCGTTTGAGTCTCTCTTCTGCATTATTCCTCAAGGTAAACCCATTATTACGTACAGTTTTCCTTCCATCAATTGAACCCGGTTCTTTTTCTCAGGCATTCTATTTCTTTCAGTTATGCACTCGTACAGTGTACAATAATAAATGAAATTATTGTGGTGATAGTGTACATTTTTTTCTCCTATATCATTATCAATTAAAGCCCAAGTTTAGTTTTTTATTTGAAGCTTTATGCCCTCAAGTCATACTACGCTTTCGATGAGGTATCTCATTATACCTTAAGCCTTATTAATGCCTTTGATTGCTTATAATGTAAAATATGGTCAAAAATGTCGGGGGTCCCCCCGACATTTTCATAAATTCATATAAAAAAAACTAAAGACATTCAGAATCTATTATTGCAGGTTTATGACTTTGGGGCATAAAGCTGTCAAATGACAAAAAATCCCGAAAACTAAACTTGGGCTTTAATGCGGAAAATGACATTCAGCATACGTTGATTGTGTTTCCTGGGTTTCTTCCTTCCTTCCTTATTTTCCTTTTTTTTAACCCCTTTTCCTTTTCAATATTGTCCTCTGTTTCCTACCTGCATGTCCCGTCCTGTTTTTTCTGTTTCGTATTGTATTGTATTTTATCATTTTGTCATTATACTGTTTGCTGCTGCTTGTATTGTTCCGTTAGTGTAAAAAACTGTTCTCATATCCCTTGTTGACCTATACATTATTTTGATTTCCCTTCTTTTGTTTCCTATGGGGCCTACGAATACAAGTTTACTTCAGTAGGCTCCATCATTTCCCACACTGCCTCAAGAATTTAGCATTAGCTCCTAATTATCATTTATTATTTTGTTATACACAATGTATGGTTTAATCAAATAAATTTAGCTCCATAAAGATCAACTGTTGCAGAAATGATTCTAAGTACTTAAACGATATCTCTGGTCTTAACTTACGATCAATTGTGTCTCAATATTTGAATTATGTAACTACTATTACTCTGTATAGTGTAGTTATTGTATAACAGTTAGTATATTTGCTTATGATTTTGTGCACTGTACGAATAATTTGTGGAAATGTCAAATAAATAAATCAAAATCAAATCAATCAATCAAATTCATATTAAATTATAAATCATAATATTAATTTTGTTTAGTATTTGAGTATTGTTACTATTATTATTACTTATTATTATTATTATTATTATTATTATTATTATTATTATTATTATTATTATTATTATTATCATCATTATCGTTATAATTATTATTGATATTATTATTATCATTATCATTATCATTATCATTAATACTGTACTATCATTATCCTCGTCATGTCACCTTTATTCCCTTAGTATACAATCGTATTTCTGATCCACCACACAACTGTCTTCTGCTCCTAACGGGGTGGTGTCTAACTACAAGGAACGTTTACAGCTATTGGATACTGGTGTAAATCCTGGGCGGATTCGGGATATATCCCCCGCTTTGGCCGAGGGAGGAATGGCCTGCACAATCATTCCCCCTTTTCTTCAAGGAAAAATAATTTTGAACTAAGCAGTTTAATACTATACAAATTTGTCAAAATGAATATACACGGCTCTTATTGTTGAATGTCCATTTAACGACGCTTGTGTTATCAGAGAGTCAAACATGTTTATAAAACCCCTAAAACTATTAAGCTTCAGGGGGCTCCGCCCCCTGACCCCAATAAATTATCACCGTGTTTTTAAATGACCTGCTATAAAAATTTCATAATATAAAATCATACATCCGGATCAAGCATATCAAGTGCCAAAAATTAACACGCATCCCACTTTCAAAATGGGGTGGGATTTTATTATTGCCGACTGTCCATTTCACAAAAAATAGTGTTAGCAGAGAGTCAAAATAACCCCATGAAACTGCTAAAAACCTTAAGCTTCAGGGGGCTTCCTCCACTGACCCCCGACCAGGACGCTATAGCACGGATTTTAATGCAAGCCCCTGGAATTCACCCTCCCGGGCGAGCAGCCCCTCCCCCCGAAAAGAGGTCCGCGGCCCCCTATCAAACGTCCGTTTTCTTTTCTTAGGCATAAAAAAAAACTACCTGATATGGGCGTGGCGTGTATCTGCGTGTGCGTGTGTGACTGTATCTGTGTGTGTGCACGCGCATGTATGTGTATGTGTTTGTGTTGTGTGTGTGTGTGTGTGTGTGTGTGTGTGTATCTGGGTGTGTGGGGGTGTGCGTGCTCAAGTGTGTGAGTGTGTGTGTGTGTGTGTGCTGATTTGGCAAACTATTGGCACGTGTACTCACGTCATTCAAATATTTTCTGCCTCATTCTCAACTGAAATTGAATTGCCCGAGCTTCAAGCAAAATGACACTATTGTCATTGCTATTAGCATGCCATGGTATACAAATGCATAACACGTGTGTTGGAGGCTTAAAAATGACAGGAAACAATTACCTGGTACGTGATACTTAATCTCAAAATGTCAAAAAATCTTACAATCTTACAAACCTTACAATAGTTGACTGGGGAATTGAAGCTCAGCGATGCATTTGACAAAGTCATGGAAGAATACAGGAAGTATGAAAGTCCATTTAAAAGGAATCATTCTATGAAGAAGACACGCAAGTGGTAAAAATGAAACGTTCGATAAAATTGTTTTTAAGATTTGTCAAGGGACATCACCTTTCCATTATACTACATTGCCTTTATTAAAGCCACAGGCTAACAATGACCACAGTTTAAAAATAATGTGAGCTACATAATCCTCCCTGCTCTTATCGTATTTGATAAGGTCTAAAAATGAAGCCCTGAAAAAGTGTATCTCAAATGAAAATCTACAAGCACTCAAATTAACCAGATTCCCCTGCCCATTTCTTCCCATAGACCTAAGGCCACCGCACACTATGCGATTTTCCGTCGCACGACTTACCGATTTGCATCTGAAATAAATCCCGGAAATAAATCAGCGTGTACGAAATATAAGCTTTGTTTTTTATTTCGGATCCAAGTCGGTGCAATCGTGCGACAAAAGTCGTGTAGTGCGCGGTGGCCTTTACTGTGTGCAGATATACGCTATTTTATCATCCACCGGAGTAGAAATTATTTATTCATGCATACCTTGTCATTGGCAGCATACCTTTCCAAACTTATGTATTCTAGAGTGTTTATTTGCTCATTTGAACACTACTATGTATCTCAGATATCAAAGTTGACAATTTGTTTTTAAATTGAAGCTCCACAATGTTAGCCTATCACTTTGATATGGACGAAGGGACGTGTGATTCAAGTATTATCTGCCTTATTCTCAAATGAAATTGAATTGCCCGAGCTGCAAGCAAAATGGCACTGTTGTTATTGCTATTATCATATCATGGTACACAAATGCATAACACGTGTGTTGGAGGCTCAAAAATGACAGGAAACAATTACCTGATACGTGATACTTAATCTCAAAATGTCAAAAAACGTCAAAGTGTTAAAAGAGCTCCTCACGATAGTTGACTGCAATGGGGACTTGAAACTCAGCGATGCATTTGACAAAGTCAGGGAAGAATAACAGGAAGTATAAAAGTCCATTTAAAAGGAATCATTCTATGAAGAAGACACGCAAGTGGTAAAAATGAAACGTTCGATAAAATTGTTTTTAGAATTATTTTGTCAAGGGACATTACCTTTGCTGTCCCTTACATTATTTTGCCTTTATTAATAAAAAGAATACCAAAACGCCTGTTGTAATACATGCAAAGTGTCAGTTTCTTGGTTGATATTACGAGGCTTTCATGTGTCTGATATGAGAAGTTAAATAATGTTTTTATCACATTCATGAATTAAAAAAAATCAGTGAAATTAATGAAAATGGTCTTTGTGATTACTTAAATAGTTCAACTTTATTTATAAGTAAATAAATGGCATCCTTGCATTGATGAAAACATGGGGTGCAAAATTTAAACAGAATCACATCGTTCTTTATAAATTTTACAATTTATTTTCCAATGTCTGACCGAAATATACAATGTATAACGCCCTACGTTTTATGATATTCTACTAATAACCAGTTTGGATTTTGCCCTAGCTTTTGCATGGCGTGATTGATATTACTGAGTTTGGGAGCACGGACAAGTAAATCAACGTGAGAAAAAATATATCTTGTAAAAAATAAAAATGGAAATAAAATGCCTGTTACTGTTTTCGTCTGTATAATTACTTTGAAGGACATATTGCTGCATTCGATTCTCCTAGATTAATGATGTCCAAAATATTCTACACCGTTATTTGATTCAAAATGAACATTACTATTTTTTAAGGTCGGATTGGTAAATTATCTTGAGAAAAATATATCTTGTAACAAATGAAAAAGAAATCAAATAAGTGTTACTTTTACACTTTGGAGGCCATATGCTGTATTCATTTCTATTAAATTGGTGATGTCCATAATAAATGACACTCTCTTGATTTTGAATAAAAATCCTTTGAAACGTATAATTGCAGTTGCCGTAACTTTTCCAATCAGATGATTCAATCAATATATGAAATTTAAGAGCAAATACTCACCATTCTCAATTCTCCGTAGGTGAAAACATATGTACATCTTGTATTAAACGGACACAAAATTAATTTGCGCAACTTTGATACTTGCATTTAAGTTCATGCGATGTCCTTATATTCCTGAGAGTGATAATGTCCCCATTCCAATAAATTACTTTTTGTTCACCATGACAAGAAAAGATGCAAATAACGGTGTGCTTTTATGGACAATATTCGAATATCATGTCAAAAAATTCTGTGTAAACAATAACTAATATTCATGAACACCTTTTCTGTTAGATATAATCAGTATGTTTAATGGACTTGCATTTCTTAACTCGTATGCAGATCAATTAAAAGCATATTTTTATTTTTCTCTATTTTTTCTCTGCGAGCAGTCGTGTGTCTAGAGAATATGCCACATGGGCCAAACAATTAAATTGCGCCCCGCCCCCTCCCCTGAGGGAGTTGAGCGACCTAGCAGTAGATTGTCTGCGCAATTTTAACCATCAAAATGCATCTTATGCATTTAATCCAAAGGGAAATTAGCAAAAGTGATAAATGATGTTTACTACTTCATCAAATTAGAGGCAAAAATATAATAAACACTTTCAACATGTTCAAGAAATTTAGCAAGGCAACCAAAATTATTATAATTATCATTTTTAATTTTGAACATTTGAAAAATGGCATTTCATACACTTAATCCTTACCATCAAAAATGTAATTTCTCAAACATTTAATCCAGAGGGAAATTAGTAGAATTGATAAATAATATTTCATCAAATTAGACGCGAAATTAACAAACACTTTCAAGAAATTATAACAATCATTATTTTTAATATTGAACCATTACAAAAGCCTGTTTGTATATTTTATCTTATATTGGGGGGGGGGTCAAAAAGAAGTTGTTTAAACAAACAGTACTAAGCGAAGAAATGAGTACATTTGTTTTGACAAATATTAAACATTTAAAACAAAACTAAATACCGGGGGGGGGGGATTTCATATATACATTACACCGGGGTGTACCGCCCAAATTGGTCTCTTTTCCACTTGAAATCCATAAAAACATGGGTCTCGTTTTCTAAAACTGAAAATCCATAATCATGAGTTCATACACATTTGCCGATTTTTAGAAAAATCCAAAAAAAAGGGTACCCTGTCCGTTTAAATTTGCCCCTAAAGATAACGCCCCCCGTCCAACATATCAGAATACCCTACCCCCGGATTTTTGCTGCTTCGGAGAGTGAAATTGCAATGTCCTCAATGAAAATATGCCCGGGAGCATAAGCGACCGATTTTTAGAAAATGTCGGTACTTTTAACTCAATATAAACCCTATTTTATAATGCACTTTACCCTGTGAAATGGGGGGGGGGGGGGGTTTGCAAAAATATTAAGTAACTTAATTTTTCTTTCATTTTCTATCTTTCTCTTTCCTTCCTTTGTGCCCCTTAAGTATCACCTCTGTTCCCGTAGACACGTCACTGCCTACGAGTACCATTTAACGTGGGCTGAAGCCTGAAACGCGAAAAATTAAGGCATACAATAATAGAACATTTGGAATAAACCTTCTTTAATGCACTATCTGCCTGATTTCATCGTAGTACACAACACACACACACACACACACACACACACCACACAACACACAAACACACACACACACACACACACAACACACACACACACACAACACACAACCACACACACACACACACACACTACACACCACACACACAACCACACACACACACAAACACACACACACCACACACACACCCACACACACACACACACACACACCACACACCACACCACACCCACACACGACACACACACACACGTACACGCAACGCACCACACGACACAGCACACGACACACAGCACGCCGCACCACTGACACACACATATGACAAATACACAATAAATATTACACACACAACACAACAAACACATCATACATTTAACACACACACCCACACCACACACACACAACAGCCCACAACACGCACACACACACATCCACACAACTCACCCACCACCCACACCTACACACACACACCACACACACACACAACACACACCACAACACACACACACACACACACAAACACACACAAACGAACACACACACATACACACAGATTCACAAACACACACACAATATTATGGGTATATAAATCAGATATTTCATACAGAAATGTATGAATATATTTGCATAAAAATATAAATATATATTTCCTGCTTATAATATATAACGTACTCTATATTTATCATAATCGACACAATTCCTATTACCTCTTGTACTTGATGGGTTTCATCATGCCTACGTCATTCTTACTTCTGTTACGTCAGTCCAATCAGTTGACCAAGCTGTATCTGCTGCCTAATATAAGACATCATGAATGGAATTCGGGGCACGTATTGACACAGTATCTGCTCACAGCCTGTGATTTATCTTAAGTAGCTGTAAACGTCGTGCAGTGTAACGGACGATTACTTCATTTTCACGAAATACATGTCGGCGGTACTTCGTCTGTTAAAGGACTGAGAGAAGAAAACAGCTTACCTTTTTGCGGAACATTATTCAATTTGCGTCAAATTGACCGTGTAGCTGCATACAATCAGAAATTATTACAACTCTGAAAGATGCCGTACATGCCCTTCAAAATTTAAACTAGATAGTGGCGAAATATGAAAAACTGCGAAAGGAGAACAACTGTGTACTGTCTTCATTAAAATCTAGGACATCTCTTGGCGAATACATATATGTTTCTAGCGAGGAGAGTAAATTTGATTTCGTTGATGCTTGATTATATTTCAGCGAGCAAATAAATAATCAGAGTTGTTCTGGTGACCGTGTATTGACTAGAAAATTAAATATGTTGACCATTTCGAATCGACGACAATTTCCAACGTGAATCATAAAAAAAAACAGTCACTATAAGTTTGGACAGCAGATCTTCAGCAAGGAGCGAGTGGCGTACATGTTGATCTCACGTCTTGTAAAGAATGCTCTTCACATTTACGGTTTGCCAAAGTAATAAATGTATAATTTTTCTTAAATTACATCAGCCGACGCATAACAGCACAGTGTTATCTTCACCACAGTTGAAATTAAGCACAATTTCTTACAAGAAACGGATTGATATGGCATTTTAGAGGACTTGTAGATCACAAACAATAAAAAATAAATGAAGCGGTTCAAATAATTTCTTAACTTTAAAGTAGTTTGAGCTCTTCGGTGATCGTGAGGAAAATAGAAAAGAAGTACCTCTCTAAACCCAGCCTAGAATCTCATTTTTGTCAACGGAAGCTGCAGAATTTTCATCTGATAGAATGGAAACGGTTAGCTTGTCATCATTTTACGAAAACGCCAGCGACGCGAATGAAGATGTCGCCGGGAGCTCTCCGTCTGGCGTCAGTGTTACGGTGCAAACCGTCGTATATTCTATAACGGCTGTTCTCACGGTGTTAACCAACGTCCTCAATTTGGCGGTCCTTTATCGGGTTCCGAATTGCTTTGATGAGGTGACACAATTTGCTCTGAGGGTAAGTTTGAATAATTCTGGAAGATGGCGTATCAATGATGGGTTTAAACATGCCCCGTTTACACAGAAGGGCGTTAACTATACAGACCTTATATAAGGTCAAGATTCTTTTTTTTTACATTAACGTGAAACATGATTCCTTCCAAATATGATACTTAAAAAATCAAATATTATTTCATTATAAAATGGATATTTGAATATTAAACACGTCAAAACATATTATTCTTGGTGTCAGTCCAGACATTAACAAGGCTTTAGAATGCAATACCAGTATTCCTACCAATTTTTTTTAATCTTCACACAAGTAAATTACAGATATAGGACGGAATTCATGAATAAAATAGTTTTAGCTGTTATCAAATTTAAAAGAGCATATGACTTGAAAATTGCTAATAATAAAATTATTATTGTTTTTATCTATACGGAGTGCAATGAAAGAAACGCATTTATATATTATCGTACGTTTTTTAAATATCATCGTTTAAATTGGTGACTTCTTCCGGTAAACAACTTCAAAATATATGATGAAAATTAGGCTGTTAGGCTTGGATCGAAAGTTTTAAGGCTATAATTATGGTGGAGTATTGTTACAGCGATGAAATATAGACATTTATTTAGACTCTCAGATCAGATGATTAATAAGCCTTTATTTTCATGTTGACAGCACATTCAGTACGGCCGTAATTATGTTGGAATGAAATTGGGGGAAATTCACCATTTGTTTTGATGACCGTTAGCTAGTCAATGTAAACAACGTTTTACCAACGAGCACATTTGTAGTGGTGGACGAAAAAGGGGTGATTTTCCCTATAACAGCCATCACGCCATTGAATTAAGTGAAAAAAAAAACAGCCGGATAACGCAAAATAATAGCACATTGTAAATTTTATAGCAAAATATATGTCAGAATATCTGTGGCTCACACTCTCACAAAGGTTGGTTAAAATTGAAGGCTTAATTAAAGGGTAATCATTCTTATGATTGGTGAAAAATTATCTAAACCTTTAGTACGCAATAATGTTTATGCAAATGTTGCTATATTTACCCCTCAAAGACACATTATAATATTGTGGATGTTTGATTTAAAAAAGTTGTCAAATTTGATATCTGAGTTACTCTACTGGAATGGACAAATCAATAAATGGGTAATAATACGCAATTTTGGATAGTTATGCTCCCACTGGGAAGATATGTACGGACAAACATCACACCTGACTTTTTTATCCGGTGGAGGCATGTCATGTGTGATAATTATAACACAGTAGTATATGAAGGGAAATGGGGCTGACACAAGGGGAGGCGTCATGGCGTATTGGATAAGACTTCGGTTTCTCGACCTACAGGTCCTTGGTTCGAGTCTACGTCATAGCGGTTGTGTCCTTGGGTAAGGCACGTTATCCCCATTACCTCGTCCCTCGGACAGGACGTAAAGCCGGAGGTCCCATGTTGAGACAGAAACACCTCAGCACGCGGCGCAAACGAATCCACGAACTTCATCGAAAAGTGAAGGGTGAACACCCGGTGTTGTGATCTCATATCGATACGTAAAACTACACGGGGCTGGATGCCTACGGGTAAAAGTGATTAAGTTCACTTTTCTAGTCCCTGTCATCCGAAAT
>JZLH01S0201485.1:5590-17335 GCA_001188425.1 Eucidaris tribuloides
GAATAAAAAAAGTTTGGAAAGTTACACTGCCAATGGCAAGTTATGCATGAATAAACAATTAAAACTCGGGGCGAGTTTAAATAGCGTAGGTATACAGTGAATCCGATCAACTAACGATTTTCACTTTTTTAAAGCACTAAATAATCATTTTGAAATACAAGTTTTTTTTCAGGGCGTCATTTTTAGACCTTATCAAAGACAATGGTAGCATGGGGAATCATGTAGCTCAGATTTTTTTAACTGTGGTAAATGTTAGCCAATACCTTTAAGGGTGATGATACTGTTATTTTGCAATAAATAAGAGATATACAGCCATATTATGTAATGTAGAAACTAGCATCTTTTTTACTGAGATCCAATTTTTTTATCTTAAAGTAAACAAAAGTGTGTGGGTGAATTGACTGCATTGTAAAGGCACCTATACATGTATATTATCTGTAGGATACTACATATAAAGAAATAAAGGAAAGTAGATAAGAAAGCAACTAATCTCGTGAACATTGTTTTTTTGTTTTTGGAAAAAAATGCTAAAAAGTGAACCAGAGTCTAAATTGAGTGTTGTAATAATTAAGCTGAGAAGCCATTTCCTCTTCTGCCAAGTTTTGTAGGACAAGTACGCGTATGTAATCACAAATGGCCATTTTCAAACGTGAGTGACACAACAATTTGAGAGTCTTAAAGGCAGGGGATCTCTTTTGCATGCCTAAAACTTAACATTGTGTAAACACAATGGCATTTAGAAGAAAATGCTATCTGGGAACCTTTAGCAAAATATAGGTGCTAAAAACTCAGTTTTAGTGGAATTATAGTGACCGTTAGTCTCAGATTTGATTTGATTTCTCGCGAAGAAAAAAATCCTGCCATAGAACGTACACTAAACGGCTACTGTTTTCCTTTCGTATTTTTTTAAATTCTAAGTAATTACTGACCCCAAAATTTCACAGACATGCCCTTCATCAAAAGCCTAAGGGCATGGATTATCTTTTCCTGGTCTGCGGGGATGTTTGCAAATGAGATCCACGGCCTTTAAGGGCTCATATCTTCCCACTTGCAGGTTATGAATGGATGATAACTACCATATTGGGTATAATGTAGGACTGGCATGTGTCATTACCAGTTTGATTTTAATTCTACAATTGGACAAGTACCGTAATTATGATTAAAAAACGATGCGTGAGTGATACAACAAATTTTGGACATGGGTGTCTGACCATTATCGGTTATGGTTGGATTCATACCAAAATAGTTCTCCAAGAGTACTTTGAATCCTAGAACATGTGTGTAAATAGATTACCTATCTAACATATGTACATGTAGTCACAATCAATCATTCCCTCTCTGTGCAAATGGTCCCCCCTTACATGTACATGCTGTGAGTGACATGACAATATGCAAAAATACCCACATTAACATTGATTACCCTTGTACTAAATTCACTGTGTTACAAGATATAATAAATTATTTTATGTAATTTTCATGGAAAACTATCATCCAAGATATCTAGTTTCAAAAAATATTGAAGCCTATTGATTTCTTGCAAGTTTTAATTTTCACCCTTATGTCCACTTTTGTTTGAAAATGGCCAAATGCAATAATCCAATTACTGCTTGTGTAATCTGTTAGAAAGATTCATATGTACAAAGGGAAAACTGAGCATAAATTTGTGTCACTTTGAGGTGGGTGTGGGTCTCTCTCCCCCCCCCCCCCCCAACCCATGGTAAGGAGCTTTACGGTACATATTTTAGACAGTACTTCTGTGGGCGTTTGTATGAAACTCAAACACCTTTGTCCAAATGGGGTTGAATTTCACTGATTAATATGGTCAAAAATGTAACAGTATTGCTGCAAAACTATAAAGCATATCAAATCACACCACACACAAAGTCACGTGGAGCTTGGTGCATGTGTTTGTGAATGTGTGTGTGTATGTGTGTGTTAGTGTGTGTGTGTGTGTGTGTGTGTGTGTGAGTGTGTTTATGTGTGTGTGTGTGTGTGTGTGTGTGTGTGTGTGTGTGTGTGTGTGTGTGTGTGTGTGTGTGTGTGTGTGTGTGTGTGTGTGTGTGTGTGTGTGTGTGTGTGTGTGTGTGTGTGTGTGTGTGTGTGTGTGTGTGTGTGTGTGTGTGTGTGTGTGTGTGTGTGTGTGTGTATTTACTTCCCGTTTGATATTTTGGAGATCAGTGTAGCATGTGTTTAAACTAAAATATCTTCGGTATAGAACCAGAAGGGCATTAACGCAGAACCTGTTGAGAACCAGAAGGGCGCTATCACTGTACAAAGTCAATGGCATTAACGCCCTTCTGGTTCTATACCAACGATAAATGAGTCTCAATCCATGACACATGGCAGCCTTGATTGCAAGAAAACTCACTTATCTCTCCCCTCCCCCTTCTGTTATAACCTGATTTTGCACCATATGCAACAAGATGCCCAATGATGTGCCTGTGTGCATTTCACAACCATTTATCATATTTTGGAGTGATATAAGACATGGAGGAATTTGGCACTGAATTGCTTTTGCATGCAGTCAATTAATTATAAACTCAATGACAACTTTTTGCAATTATTTGATGAATTTTGCAATATGTTACAGTGTGGGTGTATTTTTGTTTTGTTTTGTGTTTTGTGTTCTCGTGTAAATTAATTGAGTATGGAGTCACGAAGGCTAGACTGATGAAATGATGGAGGTGAAATAGATAATCTATTTTAAAAAAAGAGAAGAAAAGAATGGAAACAGTGCTTTTAAAGGTCCTATGACATAAAAACTGTTAAAAATTGGTAATCAACATCTTGTAGAGTATTTTTTCATCTAGAATTCCAATCTGACTTCTTATTCTCGATGCAAGTTTCAGGTTTCGAGTTATTAACTAAAATAAAAACTGTACGGGAACGCCCATATTTTTGGGGCCCGATATGCAAAACAAGCTGGTAATCATGTGACGTCAATCAGAGGAACGCTGCTTTCTGCGCAGCGAGCTTGACTTGCGTCATACATGCAATACGTACTGTACATTTGAAAGGTCTGTCGGCAGTGAAACAACCAACTTCGAGGTCATATTTCATTATTATTAAGGTATATTCGACCATCTCTGAATCATCTGGGAGTGATTCAGGATCAGAGTTTTCCATGACTGAGTCACATCTTAATTTTGATGACAACTAAGACAAAATTTTGCTGCCAGGTTTAAGCCAGAAGCACACTCGGAGGAGCGACACCGCTGACCAGGGGCACGCAAGCCGACGTGAAAAATCACAAATATGAGAGACTTTGGGAAACAATTATTGGTAAGTAAGGTATATTCGAGCTAAAATTTAGGTAGTTTTATGTACATACTGAACGTACATTTTAATGAAAATGTCTATGCTTTGTACTGTGTCGGTGATTGTATCTGTACATGCACGCTGCGAGTGTCACCAGTAGTTAGCAGCGCAGCCCGCTCGACAGGGGTAGAGTCCCGTGGCTTTCCGGCTGATGTGGAGTCTTGTGTCTCGGTTTTGAACAAGATCGACATCACCAAAATGTAGACACACTCCAATAGTTCAGTAAATCTGACGGCTTGTGGGTTTTTTCTTCGAACAATTCTGTTATTTTACAAATTGAACAAGAATTATTCGAAGAAAAACTACTCGAGCCGTCAGGTTTACCAAGTAAGACAATTCGTGTGAGTGTGTAATACATTTTTGGCAACGTCGATCTTGTCCAACACTGAGAGGCGAGATGCTGCATCAGCCGGAAAACCATTGGACTCTACCTGTGTTGAGCGGGCTGCACCTCCAACTACTGGTGACACTTGCGGCTTGCAATGCACGGATACAATCACCGACACAGTACTAGGCATATAGACATTTTCATTAAAATGCATGTTCAGTATGTGATGATAACATACCTCAAATTACGTAAAACTATCTACACTTTAGCTTGAATATGCCTTACCTACCAATGATTGTTTCCAAAGTCTCTCACATTTGTGATTTTTCATGTGGGCTTGCGTGGCCTCAGTTCAGCGGTGTTGCTCGTTGTCACGTGCGATCCAGGATTTGTTCAATCCGAGATGATTGTACTTAGCAAACTAAATAAAAGACTTTAGTTTGAACTTAAGTATAAAGTCTGAACTTAGGAGTGCAGTTTGAACATAAAGGTGTGGTCTGAACTTAACAGTATAGTTTGAAGCCAAGATTGTTGCATTTCTTATTTGATACAAAATGATGCAGCATTATTTATACCTTAGAAGAATAAAAGATGATTATATTTTGTAAGAAATTTGTTTTGGTGCGTGACATATGCCACCTATAATCAGCACATTCTACTTGTATTACAGGCTTTCAAGCGCTCCTACTTTTCCTACTTTTTCCTACGTTTTTACTCTCCTCCTACTTATCCTACTTTTTCCCCCAAAACTCCTACTTTCTCCTACTTTCTCCTACTTTGTTTTGTTAAAAAAACGCGAAAATAAAAAAATGCTATTGATCATATAAAATGCTGGAGTAGTGAGTATTCATTTCCCACGAAAATAAAAAAATGCTATTGATCATATAAAATGCTGGAGTAGTGAGTAGTCATTTCAGGTATTCACAGTCCTACTTTTCTCCTACTTTTAGCTCTTTATATCCTACTTTTCTCCTACTTTTTCCTAAATTTAGCTCCTATTTTTCTCCTACTTTTTCACCATGGTCCACTTGAAAGCCTGGTATAATGAAGTAATGAGAGAAATGCACTGAGCGAACAATGATGGTATATTACCGGTACATGTTTGTAATTAGACAAACTAATGGAAACACACAACTGGCAATGTCAACCATTAACTAAAACAACAACAGAGAAATAATTCATATACAACTGAAGCATGAATAATAAGCTCTATATCCCATGTACATGTGACAGTTGGGTGCGTGTACTTGTATAGTACTGTTAATGCAGAAATGTGCACCGAGGTCTCTCTATTTCAATGACACATTATCCATGCTCTGTCATGACCGCATCAAATTTCCTGCCTATNTTGGCGCCTGCTCTGGGAAGGTCTAATTCAGCNTGCAGCACNTATGTGGGAGGTACATGTTTGCTCTGTGTGTGTGTGTGTGTGTGTGTGTGTGTGTGTGTGTGTGTGTGTGTGTGTGTGTGTGTGTGTGTGTGTGTGTGTGTGTGTGTGTGTGTGTGTGTGTGTGTGTGTGTGTGTGTGTATGTCTGTCTGTCTGTCTGTCTGTGTGTGCGTGTGTGTCTGTGTGCATGTGTGTGTACATGTGTGTAGCATTTGAGGGTGAAAATATAGTTGGTAGCGATGCTGATAATGATACTGAATTGTAAGCGACACTCGTGCGTGCATGTGGCACTCAAGTGATTCAATGTCATGTAAAGATGCTGATGTGACTTTTCTTCTAGACATAAGAATATATGGATTTTTTTGGTAAAAAGGGGATATTACAGTGTGACATTTAAAGAATGAGATATTTTCTTTCTTTGATAGTTTTAAGGGTTGATTGTTGACCTACGTATATGCATGTAGTTGTGATAAAGTGTATTAGTACTTTGTGTCGCAATCTTGCAACTAACAATATGAAAAACAAACAGACACAAACACACACACACACACAGTCACACACACACACACACACACACACACACAGTCACACACACACACAGTCACACACACACACACACACACAGTCACACATACATACACATATAATTATTTCATGCATCCCATTAGAATTATTAGTATGTACTGTACAGCATCCATTTGACTGATGGGTATTCTATTCTTATCTGTATGCATTGCATACATGCCCCTACAAAGCACCGTCCTTATCCACTAAGGATTCTAGTGTGGTCTCTAAACTTTAGTGGCGTGAGCACACCGATAAGCATACCAAGCGTTTGAAATCTACTTTTGTCGAAAGGAATATTATGCCAAACTTGTCACATTTTATGGATTGTCTTTGTATGTGCTTTGCATATAATATTTATATTGATAAGTACTATTAGATACATGGATCAATAGGTTAATAGATAGATAGATAGATAGATAGATAGACATAGACAATGAGTAGATAGATGGATGGATAGATAGATATATAGCTATATAGATAGACAGGTAGATAGATTGATAGATAGATAGCTGTTATCATATTAATTTAACCAGTACATCTATTAAAGCATATGTACATGTAATCAATAAAAATGTTAGTATAATATTTTTTATCAATTTGTTACTGAAAATTCTACATATTGTTAATTTCTTACACTCACAATCTAATTAAATACCGGCACTCTTTTCTTTTTTTTTTACATCAGAAGAACTACTAAAATACATATGCCTTTAAGTAAAAAGTATACTTCAATGCTCAGTTTTTGTCATCAATATTCCAGTTTCTTCAGACAAAGCCCCAGCAAGGATCAACACAAGTACTTTGTTACTCCACATTTGTTTTCCACTGTTAAGACAGTTGTTGTTTATTGGTATAACATGAATTCATTTTCCATCAGTAAATCAGAATTACACATCAATGCTCAGTTTTTACCATCAATATTCCAGTTTCTTCAGACAAAAGACCCAGTTGGATAAACACAAGTGCTTTGTTACTCTACATTTGTTTTTCAGTGTTCAGAAAATTGTTTTTTAGTGGTATAGCATGTTTTTCACTGTTAAAAAAATTGTTTTTACTGGTCTAGCATGAATTCATTTTCCATCATTAATCAAAAGTCTGCTCAGTTCTTACCATCAATATTCCAGCTTCTTCAGGCAAAAAAACAACAACCAAGCTAGATTAGCACAAATGCTTTGTTACTCCACATTTGTTTGTCACTGTTAAGAAAATTGTTTATTGGTATAACATGAATTCATTTTCCATCATTAAATCAGAAGTATACTTCAATGCTCAGTTTTTACCATCAATATTCTAGTTTCTTCAGACAAAAAAGAGCCCAAGCTACATGAGCACAAGTGCTTTGTTATTCCACATTTTTTTTTCACTGTCAAGAAAATGTTGTTTATTGGTGTATTATGTATTCATTTTCCATCAGATGCTTGTGGTTTTAACAAGTTGTGGAGAACCAGATCTGCCCTGTGTTAACTCTATGGGATTTTCAGAATCTTGGAGGCAACGGGTTAATATAAACACAACAAAAAAAGTAACTACCCCCTTTTTCAAAATACTATAACTTTGAAAAAGAACGATGTTGAGCACAATAATTTGGCAAGGATTTTCCTGCACTAATTGACTAAATTCTGTGAGAAAATGTGGTTGATCCGTCAAGTTATGCATGAGTGAGCGCATATTAAAGGCAAAAAGTCACTTTTCAAAAGTCACAAGGGTCATTTTGGGGGGTTTTTGATGCAGGATTTTGACAAATTCTGTTTCTGGTGAATGATTAATTGCTATTTATGTTAATCATCTATCGTTTGATCCTCTCATATGTCCTTTGGCTCGTTTTGCATATTTTACGCTTCGGTGAGCGCAATTTAAAAAATTCGACCCTTTCTCGATTTTGAAATTGTAAAATCCATTAAGTTTACTGCAAAAAATTTAAATCCGATTTTTTTCAGCAAAATGTATCTTTACATGTTGTACGAACATAAGAGGTTGTAACCATGACATGGTTGAGTGAGCACACTTTATAAATAAAGGAAAAAATGTCATTATTTACCATAATTTTGGCATAAAAGATGACTCATGTGACTTTTGAAAAGTGGCATTTTCACCTTTAATGCATGCTCATTCATGCATGACCAAATGGACCAATTACATTTTCACACAGAAGTTAGTCAATGAGTGTAGGAACACTCTTGCCAAATTATTTTGCACAAACTTGTTTTGTAAAAAGTTATGGTATGTTGAAAGGGGTAGTTACTTTTTTTGTTGTGTTTATGTGTAAAGATCACATTTTGGGGAAAAAAATACCATCGACACCCTCCCCCCCCCCCAAAAAAAAATAAATAAATAAAAAAAAAAATCCAAACTGGTCTTGGGCATCTTAATATTCAAGCAGGTTGGGGGTTAATATACCCAACAGTGGCAAGTTTATGGCTAAAGTAGATCACATTTTCCATCATGTGTTATATGACAAGTTTTAGTAGCCTTGTAAATACATGTAACTGTGGAGGTAATTAACTGCTCATTAATTAGTAACCGGTGATCGAGCAGGCAATGAGGCCGGCAAGGTTACTATTGGTGGACAGGACGTGACATAACGGCAATCATTAGCCAGAGAAACGGTCCATATTTATGCACACAAAGCAGTGTAGTAGCATCCCTTACCCAAAAGAATACTGAGATAGCATTTCCTAAGCATTGCATTATCATTTAATGCTAAAGAAAACTGCGTAGAAAGCTGCTGTTAGCATTAAATGCTAGTCTGAGCTGTTAGGATCAACTTCTTAGACTTATTTCTTAGCATTTGCCTTCACAGAATAAGTTTCTTAGCATTGAGTTGATCATTTTAGCTTTGAATTGACTTTATTCTTAAGTGCCTAAGCATTTATTGAAAAACAGTCTGAGCAATTTCACAAAATTTTTCCAGGTGTCTTAGCATTGATCAGGATTTTCCAGTGTCTATTTTGCATTTTATGGAAAAAAATAAGTATCTAGGTATTTCACAGAATTTTTCAAAGTGTCTTAGCATTGAGCATATGACTACATTTGCTGACATATGAAATGGAAATGTGTTCATATCTGCACCAGATGAATATGTATTTACACAATAATCATACACAACAATTATATCAATACTGATAATGAAAGAAACATTAGAGATGATAATCTTATTAATGCTACTTTTACTACAACAACAACTACTACTACTACTACTACTACTACTTATCCAGATGGGTATATATTTACCCACTAAACATAAAATACATGTAGTACAGTGAAACTTGTATATAAAAACCATATAAGGTAGACAAGAAAACGGGTCTTTATCAGCAGGTGGTCTTTAAGTACAGGTTCTTGTAATACACATTTCAATGAGAAGCAATTTTCAAGGGAAACAAAAATTGTCATTATATCGACGGTGACATTACGTACCAGCGAATCTCGTACCTACAAACCTACAAATATTCGCTGGTACGTGAAATCACTGATGATATAGAGGTGGTCTTGCTATACAAGTGATCGTTGGAGCAGATGTGACTGTAATAGAAACAATAACCATATTACTCATACTACAACTACTACTTCTACTACTATTTCTACTACTACTACTACTATTACTACTACTACTACTATTACTATTTCTACTACTGCTACTACTATTACTACTACTACTACTACTGCTACTACTTCTACTACTACATCTTCTACTTATTATGACTACTACTGTGCAAATTTGAAGACCGCTCCACACAATAGGGCTGAAAAGGGCCATTTTCGGGCTAATCATTTAGTATAATTTATGCACACTCGATTGACATTACTTCATACACCCTACTATCACATGTGAACATGGCTAAAATGTGCATAACACTTTGAGGAAGAGTTTGGGGTTGGAGAATACTGGTGTATCCCATTGGTTTGCATTGGTAGTTGTGTTTTTGTTGCCTTTCATATTTTTTGCCCATAGATTTTCCTTACCCATGAGATTAATTTATCCATCAGCAGTCAAAGCCCTACCCCAGACATTCACGTCAGCAACTTAATAAGTTAGCGCTAGACTGATTAAGAAAGAGTCGCCTGTACATGGCATAATAACACATGTACCTTATACAATGGTGGATGTCATGACGCCGTCAGTGAATTCCCCCCCCCCCTGTAAGAAAAAGAAAAAAATGAATAAAAAATTATGCACTGTAGCGTGAAATGATGATGGATTGTAATATGGAGCTAGAGTGTGTTAATACATATATCAATATATTGTAGTAAAGGACGATGCAGCTGTAATGCTGATCAAGTGGTAAGGATTTGAGATGATCTTAATGATGATAATGAAGATAATAACGATGATGATGATAATGGTGATGGTGATGATGATGATGATAATGATGATGTAAATGATTCCATGATGGTGACAATGATGATGATGTTTGTAATGGTAATGATCATGGTGGCAATGATGATGACAATGTAATGATGGTGGTAATGATGATGATGATAATTTTGGCAATGATGGTGATGACAATGATGATAATATTGGTGATGATGATGATGATGATATGAGCATGATATATAGTTGATGACCGAAATATGACAACTGATGAGTACAAATTGCAGAAAGAGATACAGTATGTGCAATAAATGTAAAATATAATAATCTGGCAGTATGCATTATGTTAATTTCATGGCAGTTTTGATTTATGATAAAACTGAGGCCATCATTTTTCCTTGAAATCTAAGTTGCATTTTGTAAATTGCTTTTAATGTTCTTCCTTGTTTTACAATTACATTCATCTATTATACCTGATCATGTGTACAATGATAAAATAAAAAAAGAGTATGTCATTCATTCTCCTAACAAACCCTCTTTTTCCTCTAGTTCTGTAGTATCAAGCCTTAAATTCATTATTCTTGTTTTTTGCTTTTGTTGTTCCTTGTTGCTATATCAGTATCATTTAACTCAGAAATAATACTTTTTCATATTTGAAAAAAAAACTTATGACAGCCTTTTGACCAATGAAAGGACAGATGCTTCAAGATTCACTGTCTGTACCATGATATCAGAATATGTGATTACTACCTCTGAGAGAAGTGGAAACTGTATTTAGCTACATGTAATACGTATGGGAAGAGAGATACAAAGCTTTCCAATAAACCCAAATACATTTGGTTGATTAACCTCTTTATTCAAGTACATTTTCATACTAATTAAATTTTTACCTATTC
Organism: Eucidaris tribuloides; assembly: GCA_001188425.1. NCBI lineage: Eukaryota > Metazoa > Echinodermata > Echinoidea > Cidaroida > Cidaridae > Eucidaris > Eucidaris tribuloides. The sequence continues at coordinate 16,400 of JZLH01S0201485.1, forward strand.
AGCCATGTAAAGTATACCTTTATGTGTTTTGATTATTTTAGAGATTTAAGCATGCTTGCCCTTGTGGGTTCCAACAGAAGACAAAATAAGGAAACCTTGCTGCAGATTTAGGAATTGTCTATACCTTTTAATTAAAAATGCTATATAACACTGTGGAAGACACATTTTAAAAATTGTCAAACTTTGCTATCTGACATATCTGACAGTGTTTGAATGGACAAATAAACACACTAGAACACAAAAGTTTGGACAGTTATGCTGTCACTAGTACAATATGTGCAGATACAAATTGGCACATTAATTTCCTATCAGCCGATAGGAAATTCTGCAACACAGCAGTCTATGGGGGACAGCTGGAATGACCTCTCCATTATTTTCACTTTTTTAAAGCACTTAATGATCGTTTTAAACTGCAATTTTTTCAGGGCTTCATTTTTAGACTATATCAGAGACACTGGTAGTATGGGGAATCATGCAGCTCAGATATTTTAAACTGGAAACATCGTTATACAATGCCTTTAAGACACACAATGTATATGACAACTGTGTGTAATGAGAGTATATAGCAGTGTCGTACTTGTCCTAATTTTGTATTAAGAAAGGCCATGTACATGTTTGTGTGTGGTGAGGGTATTATCATATCCTCGCTCTTTCTCTTGATAACAAAAAATAATTAGGCCCCATCTGTTGTGAATTATGTATGGCTTGTAATATATGTATATTTGACAACTCTGTATGCATGTATGTGTGTATGTGTGTGTCAGTCTTAGTGTGCTTGTATGTGTGTGTGTTTCTGGGTTTCTGTTTCTGTCTTGTCTGTGTGTCAATCTGTGTTTGTGTTTATGTATGTATGTGTGTGTGTGTGTGTTTGTGTCTGTGTGTTTGTGTGTGTCTGGATGTGTGTGTGTGTGTGTTTATGTGCATGTTTGTGTGTGT
>JZLH01S0201496.1:11216-21592 GCA_001188425.1 Eucidaris tribuloides
AAACAGCGTAAAATTAATTCATTTCAACCAGTAAAAGCAAAAATAATCATACATTTACGATTTTTGGCTGAAAACACAATTTCCATTGATTTGTACATGAAATCACATTTTTGAGCAATTTTGGGGTTGACATGCATGTATAAAAAGTCGCGCAGCGTCGTAACGGTATGTCCGATTTTCGCGAAAACGGTCTCAAAAGATGCGCAAGACTTGAAAGTAAAAAGTCAGCGACCGACGTCGTGAAAAAATTTTGCGCGGCGGCATGGTCGCGAAATTCGTCGAGGGGGGGGGTCAAATTTGTATGGGTCAGGGAATATGATAATACTTTTTCCCGAAACAAAATATCAGGAAAATGTAAAAAAATCATCAATTTCTTCTGGAAAGTCGGGGAAAATCATATTCAAAGATATATTTCAAATCATGACCCTTGATTAGGAGCTTGCTAGTATTGCACTGATGTAATTTTACATGCTTTAAAAACATAAATAAGGTCTGGAAAGTCATGGAAAGTCAGGGAATTTTGAAAATGTGTAAGTGTACAAACCTTGTTTAAAGATTGTGTCCATGAATTGTACACCTGGAAATGAACTTGTCAACCAGGTAAGCTAACATCATTCATAATGTAAACATTAACATAAATCTTTACCTGGCACACAAGCCTTTGGGGCTGAAAAGTCAGGTTTCAAGAAAATGTGCACTGATAAAATTCAGTTGGTATGCACTGATGTAATGTCACTCATTGAATATGAATTTTATACAGCTGTTGACCTTTAAAGGACTGGGCTATTTCAGAGGTGTTGAGGATCGGGGGGGGGGGGCATGATCCCCCCCTTCTGATCTCGGCCGTGGAGCACGCGACCACGCTAAAATTTGGCATAAACTCTGTATAGTCTGTATAGTATTTTTGGGGGAAAAAATTAATATGAATTAATTATGTAAATTTATGCATGAAAAAAAATCGTTTGCATATAAAACACTCAATTTCACTTGAAATATTGTATTTGTTTGAAGAAGTGATCTTTGCAACCTTCTTAATTAGTTTTCATCATTTAAAATTGCAAAAGTCAATTTTTTTTCCTAATGTATTTCAATGTTTTTGTAACTTTTGTTTTTTATTGGTTTTTTCCATGAAATTTATTGCAGACCATTTAAAAACCAAAATTAGCTGAAAACTATGAAGGTCATTTATAATAGAAAATAATGACCTTTGTATGAATTTCAAGATATGGGACGAATTCTTTTGACTTTGTACACAAATCACATAAATGAGCCATTTTTCGACCATTTCTGGCTATGACATTGTACTCACGTAGAAGTCATGTGGCATCGCGATGTTGTACCCGTTTGTCTTGAATTTGGTGTCTCAAAAGTTGCGCAAGATTTCAGAGAAAAAAGTCAAAATAATGCTTGAAATGTCGAGGGGATGCCATCATGGCCCCCAGTCCTTTTAGGGTTAAGATTTAAAGAATAGTTTCCATTGATAATGATTCTACTTTAATTTTGGCCTCTGTTTGACATTCTCAGAGCCATCGGCAGCATCTCTGTGTGGCAACTATCGTTTGGAGTCAGGGGAGCAATGCGACGTTGGGATCATCGACTCCCACAACCCCGACCCCTGCTGCACGTCCACCTGCCAGCTCAAACCAAGGCAAACTACTGCAGGTAAATGTCCTCTCATGCAGGGTTGGCAATTTCCCGGGAAATACCTGTGTTTCCCACCCAGGCGGGAAATGCTGGGAAATACTGGGAAATACTGGGAAATACCGGGAAATTACTGGGAAATACCTGGGAAATACTGAGAAATACGTGGGCAATACATGTACCTAGCCGTGTACTCTAGAAGTTGTACAAGGTCAACTAAGCAGGCCATTGATGCAGTTCATTTGGGCTCTCCTTACACAAAACCGTCTTGAACTGATAAATTTCAGATGAAAAGACCTTGAGAAACCTCTTTTCAATTTTGATAACTTAATTCAGTGTTATTTCACATACTGTCCAATACATACAGTATTACACTGTACATCATTTGGGTGTTACAATGTGGGGTGCAGCCCTCATCGTGCTGAATATACAGGGTCAAAATCAACATCTGTCAATGGGGTGTGCTATTTTAAGTGTTCTGGATTTATGGAGCAATTCACATATTTGCAGACTGAAATGATTGAAAAAAATTCTAAAATTAAAGCAGGTGATTTTAAAATTTCCATACGTTTAGTATTGATTTGGCTGTGTAGAAAATTTGTCCCACCAATCATAATGAGTCCCTTGTTCCCCACCATCACTTAACTTAGTTTTTTGTTGTATTTTGTGTTGAATCACACTTACTGAACAACAATCTGTACATTTTTGAGTTATTATCCTTCAAGAAATAACTTTTTTATAGTATATCCCAGTATTTCCCGTTTTTGTCAAAAATAGCAAGGCGGTATTTACCACCCGGTATTTACCGCCCGTTATTTACCGGCCAACCCTGCTCTCACGACTACCTTCTAAACACTAGTGTTGCATGACTCCTGGATTTTGGGAGTCGACTAGTCGCCAATCAAACGTCGCGACTCCGACTATTTGTCGACTCTCGGCGTTCACTTCTGTTGGATCAATAGGTAAAAAGAAGGACCCTACAGCTTAAACAATGCCTGTTCAGTGTCCTCCTCCAATGAATTTATGTTCCCCATTTTTTAGCTTCTGTTGTTTCAACTGTGATTACGATCATTCAAAATTGACTTTCTGTAATTGTCCCACACATTGTCATCAATGTTTTGACTGGTTTATATGATATGATTACATGGAGTCGATTCTGGCACTTCTAAAGTTGGAGTCACGACTCCTTGAAGATAGTCATGACTCCAACTTTTGGCGACTTAGTCGTGCAACACTACTAAACACATTGGGAGAAGTCTCCCGCTCTCAACCCGCCCACTACATTAGGATTACCCGGGTTCTCCAAACCCCAATTTTTTATTCTTGCCCCCTGAGGCTTTCCCTTCTCACGTTTAACTACTGGAGCTCTTCACCCTTTTCCCAATCCTTAATCTTTTGTAATAACATTGCCAGTGTTGATAACTTGTCTGAATGAAGCAAATTTTGGTGGAGCGAATTTAATTTCTACTCATCTTGAGCCATTTTTGACTGAAGAGGCCACTTGCTTGTTATCTTGACATGTGAATTAAACTTTACACAAAATAAATCGACCCAGAAATACAGAAAATTTAATGTTTTTGGAAATAACACAAGACAAAACTTTTTTCAGATAGGGGCACACAGAGAAAAGTCGGCTGTAGTATTGGCAGCTATGTTATCACTACGTAAACAATACCCTCTCTGGCCACTAATCCATCTTATATGCAGTAAACAAGGGGATTAGGAGCTTGATTGAATTACCTTGCTTTCTTGACACTTTCAATATAAGAAACTCCTATGTGAGTTTGCAAATATGGGTTCTAGGCTCAAAGCGGCAAACTTCCGTTATGATACCCAAAATGTGAAATACTCTCTATGCCATATATTTTGTGCAGATATTTTCTGATTTTGTTTAAAAGCATAATTTAGCAATGATTATAGTAAAAAAAAAATCTAAGCATGTAATCCTCCATGCTCTGAACAGGTTTACAAATGAAGCCTTGAAATATTGTACTTCAAAACATCATTTAGTGCTTTAAAAGAGTAAAATATAGTTTGTAAAACTTGCTTCATGTGCATGTGTCCGCACAAAAGCAAACTCACCCCCCCCCCACAACTAACCCTTTGGTTATGGGAACCATATGCCATGTATTCTGGGAGTTACATAATCTTGAAGCTAATATGTTCACAAACCTATATAATCATGTACATTTATCTCGTGTATCATTATCTCTCTTTTCTCTCCAGTGACCAGAATTTTGTATGCTGCGAAAACTGCATGTATGCGCCCTATACGAAGGTGTGTCGCCAGGCGTCGGAACTCAATGCGGACTGTGCTCAGACCGCTCACTGCACTGGAAATTCCTTTTATTGCCCCGCCCCTCGGGCGATAGATAACTGGACGCCATGCATCGACAAGTAAGTGCACCCATTTACATTATCCATTCCATCTCTTAAAGGGAAAGTCTACCCTGATATCAAGTGGGTTTCATAAAAGCAGAAAAATGAGAGAAACATGTTAATGAAAGTTTGGCGAAAATCCACCAAAGAACAACAGAGTTATGAAGCTTGAAAGCTTTAATTTTGTGACGTCATATACGAGCAGCTCCCCATATGTCATATAATGTACATTCCATAAATTCCCATTTTTTAAATGATTCATGAAAGTCAAATTCTTCTTTTCTTAAAATCATGTCTGAAATAGTGATTCTGATTATATATTGAATGCGCAGGTAAAATCATTTTCAATTTTTTGAGAAAATGACACTTTATGGAATTTATATTACATGATAAATGGGGGAGCTGCTTGCATGCATGTGACGTCACAAATTTCAAACTTTGAATATTCGTAACTCTGTTATTGTTTGATTGATTTGATTTCGTCCAAACCTTCGTTAATAGATTTCCATCATTATCTACTTATATTAAAATTAACTTGTCATCAGAGTGGACTTTCCCTTTAAATGTAGCTATTCAGTCAAGCCTCATTTACATTTCATATACTGAAAGCCAAGAGGTGTTTTAAAACACGATACCAGTTGAGATCCAAAAGGGCACTGTGACTGTAAATTGTCAATGGCATTAGCGCCCTTCTGGTGTTAATGTGTATTGGATTTAATGCCCTTCTCACCCGATGATTTAGCAGTGATAGATCTGTCTAGCCCGTATCCTGCTTGTGTCCTCCAGTCTATGCTGCCCCCATGTGGAGGCAAAGGGTGCCTGTGAGATTTTACAGTAATGCGTAGTGTCGATAAGTCGCTTGGTGAGGTCAAAGTTCATTTTAGGTCAAATGGTAAGGTTTGCCTGCAAGACTCTGTCTTATGACACATAGCTTGGCACATGTTGCTGTAATAGCAACCAAACTTGGTGATAGATGCACTGTGAGTACATTCATGTTATCTTGCTGTTGGAGGTCATCATAAGTAAGGTCAAAGTCATTTTAGACAAACATTAAAGTTTACCTGCAAAAGACTTTTTCGTTGACATCAAACTTGGTCAGGGATGTATATACTGGGGAAACCTTCGTGTTAATACTCACGGGTGGCGAGACACAATCTTGGCTATTGCCTTGTTATGAACAAAACAATTACATTCAAAGCTTTATTACAAAATAAAACATTATTAACAATCATAACTAGCATATACTCCGCATGGCTTCTTTGGGTGACAGCATGATTATGTGTTTGTGAGAGGTCAATTTCATGATTTTTGTATATTTTCTTTCCTCCAGTGGGACTTGTATGAATGGCCAGTGTAGGCCTTTCTGTGAGACCAATAACCTGAAGTCCTGCATATGTTCATCAGGTAGGTAACTTGCAAATTTCTACAGGGGTTGGTAACTTTCTAACCATAGGCCCAATTGTAACCAAACTTGGATGGTAGATGCTTTACATGGACCTCGATGTTATTTGGGGTCAAAGGTCACACATGTAGGTCAAAGTCAAATAGGGTCAAATGTTAAATATACCTGGTACTTTCTGCTGGGGTTGGTAACTTTGCAACTTGGATGGTAGATGCTTTACAGGGCTCTCAATGTTATATTGGGGGTCAAAGGTCATGTGTGTAAGTCAAATGTTAAAATATACCTTCAAGTTTCTACTGGGATGATAACTTTCTAACCATAAGCTCATTTTTGACCAAACTTGGATGGTAGATGCCCTACAGTGATCTTAATGTTATGTTGGGGTCAAAGATTAAATTAGTTCAAATGTTAAGGTAATAGGCTAACATTGTGGAGCTTCAGTTGAAAATATTGTCAAACTTTGATATCTGAGCTACATACATGTAGTAGTGTTGAAATGGACATATAAACACCTTAGAATACAAAGTTTGAAAAGTTATGCTTCCACTGGTAAGATGTGCATGAATAGACAATTTCCACTCCGGTGGAGGATAAAATTGCCTAGATCTACACACAATAAGTCTATGGGAGGAATGGGCAGGTGAATCCGGTCAAGTTGAGTGCTTGTAGATTTTCACTTCTTTAAGGCACCAAATCACCATTTTGAAATACATTTTTTTCAGGGCTTCATTTTTAGATGTTATCAAAGACACTTAGAGCATGGAGGATTATGTAGCTCACATTTTTTTTTAAACTCTGGTCATTGTTAGCTTGTGGCTTTAACATTATGACTTATCGTCTCGTCTGTTTTCCTGCTACATTCAGTGGAGCTATCCTGCTTCTTCTGCTGCATCCAGAGGGATCAGAATCAGCAAGACCAGTGCATGCCGTACATGGACCCCTCCCTGGGGACAAATGTGCCTGTCCCGGACGGCAAACCGTGCGAGTTGGGGGTATGCCAAGCGGTAAGTGACTGGTGGTTCATGGAAAGTCAGGTTTCCCAGCCAACCTGGAATTCGTGAAAACCCAGGAAAATGACTCCCTCCTTTTTTTTTACTGCTCGTTACGGAGAGGACCGTTGCCATTTTGTTATTGGGCCATTGACTGTGCGTAATGGTACGGTGCGGGTGCTCAGACACTAGTTACTGAACTCTACTAAGTACCCCACACGGTATACAAATTGGCATATTATTAAAAATCAAGCTTATAATTGACATTGTTGCAGAAAATACCCATTGAATTAATTTTATCTTGGTTAATTACGTACTAGCGACGATGTGTGATAATGTGTAACTTAAACTTGAGTTTTTCTCATTGGGTTAAGATATGTTAAAATAGCGTCACTTTTATTTTGACCAAGTACCGTTTATTTCCTGGCTTGTATTTTTTTTTATTGCAGCCTGCCATTTATAATGCTATCAATCAGACAAAATAGATTTTTGTTGCCATTTTCACAGTTATACTTTATGCAATTTACCTACTCGTTGTCACCACCTGCACCTGACTTGTTACCATTTTCACATATGTTCTATGAAATTTACTGACCTGTTGCACTCACTCATAAATACTTAGTGGAGATATAGAATCTTACCTAGCCACGTACGCGCGAACAATGATACGCTCGTCAACGGCCCAATAACAACATGGCAACGATCCTCTCAGTAACGGGCAGTTATTTTTTCCAATCAGGGGACAGTCCGGGAATTCAAGAACAGTCCCTCAAATCAGGGAAATTCAGGGGATTTTTTTGTCCAGTGTTCTGACTTTCTTGCCTCGTGTCTGTACCATGGACATTAGGTGAGAAAGATATAGTAAGCAAATAATCAACGTTGGTGAAGGTGATGGGACAAACTATCACTTCCGAGGGGCAGATTGGACTGAGCTAATCTTTCCGAAGCGGAGACTGAAGCGAAAGATAGCGTATACATATCGATCGCCAGAGGAAAGTGATAGTTCGTCTCATTTGCCTGAAACGCAAAAGTTGATTATTTGTTCTTTATATATCCACATCGGATCTATTTAACTAAAGAACATAAAGGATTGATATTTCTCTTAAAAAAAAGACATATGGGCCTGATATGGAAAATACGCGCCGAATCCCCTCGGTGGTGCGCAATCACCAGGCCGTCGGCTATTCGTATTGCGCGCGTCGCGTTAGCCGTACATGCATGTTCGTATTGCGCGCACGAAATACGCCGCTACGAGAATGGTGTTAGTAACTATTTATTGTTTCACTGATCTCCTTCAGATACCAGTCACAACGCGCCCCGTCAATCTATCAACATTTCTGAGTACTGCCGCGAAATAAAAGAGTGCGGTTACACTCGGATAATCAATTGACTATCTTCGAGTGTAAATACGAAACTTTTCTTTCTCGAGTTATTCTAGATGGAAAAACTACGTCTTAATCAACTGATCAACTCTTGGCCAATCCTATAGCAGATTCTTAGTATGTGGAATATTATAGAAATTTATATCCCTCATTGTAAGTTTCTTGAATTTTGGTTGGTCAAAAGTATGTCACATGATGAAAAATAAACACACTATTCTGTGAGTCTGGGAGAGAGTAATTCAAAACCATGGGACAGTGCTTTCATAGACATGGGATAGTAAATCAAAGCATGGGATAGTACTTTCATAGGCATGGGATAGTACATCAAAGCATGGGATAGTACATAGCAATTTCAATAATAGATGCCGTGGGACAGCGGGTTCGCGATTTGTGCTTAAATTCAAAAGCCGGATAAATCGTATATACAAACACATATACCGTACGCTATTTTTTTCCGTGCGTGTGAAAGACATTATAGCGTGCACGCCCCTATGGAAGTTTGGCAAAGTTTAAGATTAACGCTGGGTTAAGTTTGTCAAATTTGAGTTAGGATTATAGTTAAAATATGAATGAGGATTAAATTAGTGTTTTATAGGTTTATGAAATTGATACTCGACTAACTAGAGTATACGTTAATGGAATTGCATCCCTATCCGTACTGCAAGTAAAAATATCGCGCACCTGTATGCCGTGCGACACACAACAATTACTCGTAGGGGTTACCCTAAATACATTTCATTTTCTTTTTTTTCTTTGTGTAATTTCCCTGTTATTCGATGACGAATATAAAACAAATATATCCTATGCTGAGAGTCTCTGTTTGAAACTATGACGCCCTCGGTTACGTTGACTGTTAACTATTTCCCTTGGGGCTGTGCCCCTCGAGAAAATAGTACAGTCCACGTAACCTCGGGCTCGTCATAGTTTCAACCAGAGACTCTCGTATCAGTATATTTGTATACTAGAAATAGGTCAGAATGGTGATCTTGGAATTGTTAAAGTAATAGGCTAACATTGTGGAGCTTCAATTAATAAAATTGTCAAACTTTGATACCTGAGCTATTATATAGTAGTGCTTAAATGGACAAATACACACCCTAGAATACAAACGTTTGGAAACTTATGCTGCCACTGGCAAGGTATGCATGAATAAACAATTTCTTCTCGGGTGGAGGATAAAATAGCCTAGATCTCCCCCAATAAGTCTATGGGAGGAAATGGGCAGGTGAATCCAGTCAACTTGAGTGCTCGTAGATTTTTACTTTTTTGAAGCACTAAATCATTATTTTTAAAAACACATTTTTCAGGGCTTTCGCTTTTCGACCTTGTCAAAGACACTTAGGGCATGGAGGATTATGTAGCTCATATTTTTTAAAACTGTGGTTGATGTTAGCCTGTGGCTTTAACTTCCATCAGGGAAAATTCAGGGAAATTTGTTTGTCCAGTAGGCTGACTCTGGACATGAATTTAGAAAGGAATAGGCCTAGCTAGAAATAGGTCAAAATGGTGATCCTCAAATTTTTCACTTCCATCGGGAAAAATTTGGGAAATCAGGGAAATATCAGGGTATTTATGGTTTCCATGAAATGCTGGGAGCCTTGAAAGTGTCCGAGTCATATTTTACCGTACTGCATACAGGGATAGGGTGGGGGAGGGGGAGTTGGGAGTGACCCCCTGTGGCACCCCTGGATCTGTCACTAGACCTGCATGTACTTCTCCTAGAACGTAATGTTTATCTGTTAGCTAACACAACTTGACAGGCTATGTTACATATTGGACATATTTTGCATACGTTTACTTAATTTGGCATACTTGACATATTTGACAGAATTTGACACACAGGACATATTTGACACATTAGACATATTTGACATAGTTGACACACTTGACATATTTGGCACAATTCAACATACTTGGCATAGTTGTGTTCAAAACCGTCCATGCAGAGGAAATGCGAGAGCCAGTCCAAAGATCTAGTTTGACATTATGTGACACACTTGACATATTTCATGTATTTCACATATTTGACATATTTGACATAGTTGACATAGTTGACATACTTAACCTATTTCACATTATTTGACATACTTGACAATGATATTTTCAATACCTTCCGTGTAGGGTAAATGTGAGAGCCAGTCCCAAGATCTGATTGCACGATTCTTCGACGTCTTCGATGGATTTACAATCAGTACTGTGGGTAAGTTTTGACGGCCACTCATGTATGGAATGCTGTTTACAGTCTATGAGAGTTGACTGTGAGACAATGTAAGGAGTGAGAGGATGGAGAGATTTCAGTGAATATTCTTGCAGAAATGTTGGGGAAACACTCGCATCTTAAGCCAGTACTTTCCAGCCTTTAATTTGTAACTCTGGGCCCACTTTGACTATGAAAACTTTTTGAGGCCCACCTTACAAACCAGCTAGGAAAATGCCAAAAAAATGTGGCACAAATTTCATTTCATTTCGTGTTATGTATTATTTCCAAATGTATTAAACAAAAAATCAGTACAACAAAATGACAAAGTTAAGGGGGAATACAAATTTCGAAGTGAACACAAGTTGTAAATATCATAATTAACA
>JZLH01S0201496.1:32856-55555 GCA_001188425.1 Eucidaris tribuloides
CCCAATTATCACACGTTTGTGGATATGTACCAAACCTGATTGTAGACTTTTATGAAACGTCACTGGTCACGAAAGTAGCTGTTGAAAATATAATTTATTATGATAATTGATTATGATCACTGTATAAAATTCAGTTGTCATATTTGTATTTTTGTGTCAAAATGTTTAATTGGGACATTAAATCTTGAAATGTATTTTTCAGTTGGTTGATGTTTTGTAGGATTTTCCTAAATTTTATTTCCTAGTGAAAAGGGCAGATGTGTTGATGTGATAATAATATGCAAGAGGTAATGGTTATAATGCTAGAGGTAATGGTAATAACAGAGAGAGTTTAGAAAAAGCATAAACAAACAAAACCAAAAGAAGACAACTGCAAAGTAAAAATGATGTGCCATATTATTCAAAATATAAATAAGCATCCATACTTTTCTATCAAGTCATATTAAAGATGCTATATAACACTGTGGAAGACACGTTTAAAAATTGTCAAACTTTGCTATCTGACATATCTGGCAGTGTTTGAATGGACAAATAAACACTCTAGAACACAAAAGTTTGGACAGTTATGCTGTCACTAGTACAATATGTACAGATACAAATTGGCACATTAATTTCCTATCAGGCGATAGGAAATTCTGCAACACAGCAGTCTATGGGGGAAAGCTGGAATTGTCTGTCAATGATTTTCACTTTTTTAAAGCACTTAATGATCGCTTCAAACTGCAATTTTTTCAGGGCTTCACTTTTAGGCCGTATCAGAGACACTGGTAGCATGGGGAATCATGTAGTTCAGATTTTTTAAACTGGAAACATTGTTATACAATGCCTTTAAGCAATAAACTGGATACACTAAAAGAGGTATACACGTACATGTATATGTTTTTGTTTGCATATGCACAAGCTATTTATACTTGTTTAATTGTGCTGCATGATATTTGTATGGTAGCCAATATACTCTATTAGGGAAATTGTAAGAATTTCAAATTATGTGTTGTGTTAAACAGGTATCTACCCATTTCGACAAGTTTGCCAATTTATTCAATACATTGTACATTGTATTTTTGAGAACTCTGAAGATTGCCCGATAAAGCAAAATACGATAGTGTCTGTTTTGGCAAAATCAATTCTTTGTAATTGATTATGTGTACAATAAAAATGCATAAATTTAACTTCATGCGTAAAATTGTACTTCAAAATTGTACCATTGAATATGCAAGTGTTGTTTAATTGTGCGAGAAAAGATGTTTTTCATGCCCTACTTCTAAAATATATCACATCATTGACATTATGTTAAGCCGTTCAAGACGTTTTGATTTTGCTTTCCTGTAGACCTTGAAACAAAATGTCTCTTGTCTAGAATTCAAGGGTTAACATTTTTCTATTTAACTTTTGCCTTTTCCAAAGTTCTAGTATTTTTGTTAAAAATATAGAATGTATAGTGTGCATTTGGTACTTTGATTCAATCATATGGTAGCATTTTGTAGTATGTTGGAAAAGAGTATTATATAACATTTGGTACAAAAACTATGCGAAGCATTATGCAGAAAGTGTTCCATACAAGTAGTTAATCATATATATATTTTTGGTTATTACGTGGAGCTGATTGCAAACAGTGGAGTATAGCTCTTATCTTTCATTTTATAAAATTTGGAAAAATATTCAGGGTGGGCAAGAAAAACAGAATGTATACTTTCTCTGTCGTGAGATTCATTTCAACAAAACCAGCAGATGAGGAATCTTTTCAGGAGAAAAATGTCATCTAAGATTTCCAAGTTTGGATTTCTGTACTAATATGATTCTGTTTATTTTAATAACGCTTGGTTAGGGCTTCCAAACTGGTCATACACATTTGTGTAATTCATTAATTATGCCAATTTATGCATATTTCGTCAAAATCTCCCAAATCACTAAAAGTGCTCCTGGATTTTATAACCAATGAACATTTACACAACATATATAAAATCCAGGTAATCTTGAAGTCTTTGAAACCTGATAATTGTAATATTTATGCACAACTCATGCTGGACACATACACTTTCGATGGGGACGTAAGGCATATCACATATTGCATAATAGCAGGAATCACTCGTTATTGTGAAGCGAAGTTAGTACCTATATTATCCACAGATTCTATATAATGGTGTTTTATTGAAATCATCGTTGCAGCCCAAAGTCTCAATTGCAATGAATTTACAGTATATACAATATAAAAATGGCAATGCGAGTGCAGCATACGTAAAAAAGAGAGTACGAGCATAATACACAATACATAAATTAAGTATAATCATAAATTATAATACCTAAACAGAGCAAGATAAAACTATAAATATTATTATTAAGATATACATACACATATACATATTCATATTCATACCGCTAAAGTTCTGTATTCTACTCGGAGAATAGTAAAATCAACCTATTTTTTTTAATTGTAGACAGGATAAAAAACATACTTAACCTGCCTGGACAATTTTGATATCAATATTCTTCTGATAAGATTGCACGTCCCCTGGTTTCACGAAATTGGAACAATCCAGTTCTTTTTATCACCCCAGATCACATGTCCGAATTTGTATTTTCTTGGCTGGAGAGCTTTTTGGAACTGAGAAGGAAATTCAGCATTAATCACATTTAATACTGATGAATGATGAAAATAATCATTGCTGTTAACGTTCACTTGTGAGAAACATTAGTGGCCCCATTTTTTTCTTTTAACAGATGTTTCTCTATTTTGGCGTGACAATGGATCTTTAAGCCCTACCGTAGGATTTTTATTGGAATCATCATGAGTTATGTTAGAAAAAGATGATTTCATATTTTCTTGCTCAAAATTTGAGTAGGTGCTTTACTCTTTACTCTTGTAATGTTACTCTAGACTGTGTCACACATGTAGTTGAGTCCACTGCAAGTTCGAAGGCTAAAGCCATCCCAAAACACAATCTTTCCACAGAATTTGTATAGGTGTCTCGGACCAAGGCCGAGGAGAGTACAGAATTGGCCTTGACTGTAACATTGCTTGTAGATGTAAACAAGTATGTAAATTAACTCAGATCACATGTATATGTATGTACATACCACTTGTATCTATGTTGTATTTAGGAAATTTTGAATGCAATTATCAAATAACTTATGATTTTTTTTTATTTTGTATCAAAATATTGCATGTACATAACGGTTATGTAGATTTGTATGTGATATGATTACGTTAAAGTTATGAAACAGTCTGATATATCTAGTCAAGTTTGTATGATGATTGTTAGAATGAATTTTATCAATTTGTACAGACATTTGTATGTATAATTAAATTAGTGAAATGTGGGTGGTAAGCACCTACGAATGCAAAACATTTGTGGTGGCTGTTTTTGTTATGGACAGGTGCATTAAGGATTGTGTACGTAACGTGTTTACAGTCAAAGGGCGTTTATCAATGAGGCAGTAATGTCAATGCGTGACTATTTGATTATAAATATCTCTCATATGCATAAGAATCAAACACAAAAGGAAACAAATCATTTTGTGGAAATATCAGTGCACTGATTAGCTGTATTTTTGGCACATATTGAATAATTTTAATCCAACACATAAACCTGAATTAAAAAGTAATTTCATGGGAAGGGGGGGGGGGCAATTTTATATTGAAATTTTCTTGGTGTAGGTAGTATATGTATTTAGATTTGACGTACATGTAAATGGTTTAACTAGACACCATGTTTGAACCGCTGGCGTAATGCGGAGAACTGCTTGTTTCCAAATTGAAAAGGTAATGCAAGCATTCTATTTTTGTCAGTATCAGTTAAACAGGGCGAAAATTATTTCAAAAACAACAGTCTGCCTTCCATGGGTAACCTTGATTGATGGACAAAATGTGTGAGTTAAAGCACTGTCATGAACAGGGACCATTGAGAATAACTGTTGTATGGATAATTCCAGAAGCTACAGGTAAATTCTGCCCAAAACTCTTGCACCCCATGGAAATAACACGTTTCGTTATATCTTAGTAATGGTTGGTGAGATTGCTCGTGAATGTTGACCATCAAGTGTACCTGTAAAATAGACAATTCTGAAAGTAACCAGGGAATTCGGCCCAAAGATCATATACCCTGTGGGAACACTTTTTGTCTTATGTTAGTAATGGCTGGTCAGATTGCGCATGAGTATAGGGACCATTGAGTCTTCTTGTGATATTGGCATTTCCGGATGTTACAAGGGCATTCAGTCCAAATCTCTTACACCCTCTGGGAAATAACACGTTTTGCAATATGGGCCGTTGCCAGGAACAGCGAGTCAGATTGCCCATGAATAGGGATTATTGAATGTACCCGTGAAAAGGGCAATTCAAGAAGTTCCAAGGGAATTTATCCCAAAGCTCGTACACCCTTGTGGAAAAGAGACCGCACTTTTTGTCATATGTCAGTAATGGCTGGTTGGATTGTGACGATTTAGTCAGCTACAGTTTGCTGCTTCCATGAACTTCTCATATCGTGCAAATCCAAAAATGGCGTTCGACGTAATGCCTCTGCTGTATCGCGGTGACTGTTGAAACTTCACAGATCTGTATTTTCTGCATTTGAAGCTTGGAATCTTAATATTCTTTCGAAAAAAAGTGTCATGGCGTCTTGGACCAATGTGTACCATATCAGAGGTGTCTCCGGAAACTACGACAACCAGTAATACAGGTATGTATAAAATTGCATCATGTCGCTACAATGCTATGAATGCACATGACATACATGCATGCATGTCGCTGCTTTATTTGAATTAATATACGATTCATCCATTCTTTGTGTTTTATGTAAGAATGTTCTCTCTTTACTGGGTGATTTGAAAACAAATTTGTAAAACAAGTGAATATAAAATGAAAATCGTTTTGTCTGGTCCTTTGGGGATGACCCAAGGGAACACCCGCAGGACACGCGAGAGAGCGGCGGATCCGGAGTAAATGAGCCCGGGGAATAAGCAAAGTATATTTAAGCTATTTCTCCCGGACAAGCCCCCATTTTTTTTCTAATTTCTTTCACAACCAATGAAATTGTAAAAAAAATAATAAAATAACACAATTCGTTATTTTACACAAATGTTTTCCTCCGTATGAAAAAATCAGTAAATCGGGATATTTCGAGAAATGTGGTAACTCTGATTCTTTCAGAGTGAAATTCTTTCAATTTTACTCCTAGTCTACTCGAATTCGCCCTTTATTAATATTCTTCTCTTGAATAGTGAACCTTTCCAGTCTTTTTGTAGCGGTCTTTGTATATTATTGGGATTAAAACTTGTCCGTCCGTGATGTGTGTAATTTTTAAACTTGTTTTGAGCTAACAAGCACAAAACTTTCATTCGTTTGTGCTTATGTTCTTCTCAGGGGCGTCGCTAGATCTTTCTCTGTCAGGGTTGCCAGGTTTTTCGATTCTCAAAACGCCAAATTACATGCAAAATTCAGTGAAAAACGCCAAATTAGCATTTGATGTATTTTATGGGCAACATAGCCTAGATGACTTTGTTGCTAAAAATAATGTCGTAATAAATTTATCAACACCTTTGAAACCTCTACCACAGCCGAAAATTGAGTGCCGCTGTTAGGGCGCCGCCAGATTTTGCACATGAAGTACAATGCGCACCACTACTTTTTAACCCTTGTGGCGCCTATTTTACTGAAAATCCTCTAAAAATCGGGTTTTGTAATGATTTTTAGGTAGTAGTATGCTATTTTAAAAGGCCAAGAAACACCAAAAAGCTGTTTGGCGTGCTCTTTGAATAAATGCCGAACGACATAAAAAAACGCCAAATTTGGAGTTTTTTTGGTGTTAAAAATGCCAAACTGGCAACCCTGGGGTGTGTGTGTGGGGTGGGGGGGGGAGGGGGAGGGGGAGTACCGGACTGAATTCTTCGTGTATACCGACGGGCGCCCAAAAAAATCTTGCCTATCGGTGCTCAAACCCAACTAATAAACAAGTCCCCCTCCGCTCAAAAAGATTCACCGGTTTTGGCCCATGACAAATTCCCGATTAATAAGGAAGGGGAGGGGTTACCCCTACGCCCTCGATAGCAATGCCTCGGTTCCCTCCCTCTTTTTTTTTCAAGCCGTGGAAGGTCGTGGCCGACTCGGACATCCGTAGATCCGTCACTGAGAGGGAGCTCTATTTAACTTTTGTTACCTGATACATGGGCATCGATCCATTTTTCGGAGGGGGGGGGGATTGAAAAACAAAATGATTCACCAATAAAGTTCTATTTTGCTTTCATTACTAACTTCAAACAAAACTAACACTGAGTTTGAGCATTCATTTCATAATCCTGATCGCTCTAACTTTTAAGGGCTACGATAAAGTCGCCGACAATGAAAACCGCTAAATTCCATCGCCAGATTCAACACCTATTATCCGTTTGGGTTGGATATTCTTGGATTTCAAACTACGTACTAGGTGTTAAAACTTGTCAAACTTGGTACAAAAACTATACACCAGATGATACTGACATTGATAGTTGCAGCTGAATAGTGAACATTTATGCTGAAGGTGGTTTAAATAAGATATGAATATTCAGTTTTATATAATTCATGCTTATCTAAAAACTTAGGGTTCAGATTTTGCTCAATATCCAGTCCCCTGTACAAAATTGAAACTGTACCGAAATCAAATGGTGTTTGTGTGAGTGTGTGTCTAGTCCCCACACAATAGCATTCAAGCAATAGACAATGGCTGATGATCGCGCACACTTTTAAACTTTGGTGTGCCAGTTTCATTACGTCCAGGTTAGATAGATGCTTTATCAATATTCATTAGTCTGGCGACTGCTAGAATTTATTCACTATCCATATCCATTGTCTATTGCTATCGTGTGGACAAGGCGCACACTCTCACACATACCATTTGATATCTTTACAGTTTCAATTTTGTACAGGGGACTGGATATTAGGCAAAATCTGAACCCTAATTTTTTAAATGATATGGTTGATATTTTGATATGGTTGATCACCCAATTCTTCTATCTAAACTTGAAAGCATGGGTATGACTGATGCAGAATTACAGTGGTTCAAAAGTTATTTAACAAACAGAAGAATGGGAACGTCGATTAATAATATACTTTCTGATGAAAAACCAACTACGAAAGGAGTGCCGCAGGGTTCCCTGTTAGGGCCCCTATTATTGATATGTTTTTTTTTTTATTAATAACATAAATTCTGCTTTCAAAAACTGCAAAGTACATCTTTATGCAGACGATACGATCATATATTATTCCCATAAAAATACAAAAGTTGTTGAAAATGTTTTAAATAAAGAGCTTAAGAGCCTGGATGAGTGGATGGTATACAACAACTTAAAAATCAATTACGACAAAACTGTATGCATGTTACTTGAAACTTGTAATATGCTTAAAAAACATGCACTTTTGAATATCAAAATCAAAGATAAACTGTTGTCTCAGGTAAAAAGTTTTAAATACTTGGGTGTAATTATGGATGAAAAGTTGAAATGGGATGTCCACATTGAATAAACGTGTAACAAGCTTGGTAAAATGGTTAGCTATTTGGGTAGGCTCAGAAAATTGGTGAATATGTCTGAATTGAAATTAGTATATAACTCAATTATATTACCGCATTTTGATTACAGTGATGAGATATGGCAATCTGCCAGCAATAACTGTTTAACCCAACTCCAAAAAATTCAAAACAGGGCTGGCAGAATAATACTTAAAGTTAACCCTTATTCTCATACCTCAACATGTCAAATTCATAGCAGTCTGGGTTGGAAAATGGTACGTGAAAGGCAAAAGATCCTCTTGTTACTTTTTACTTACAAAATACTAAATAACATGACCCCTGAATACATGAAAGACATGTTTGAATTCAAACCTTCCCCATTTCTCTCCGTAATCTACATAATCTCTCTTTACCCAAGCCTAGAACTAATTATTGTAAAAGATCATTGGTGTACAGAGCCTCGTATCAATATAATGAATTATCCCGTGATTTGCGTCAATTACCCACGTTTAACGCGTTTAAGAATAACTTAATCAAACTATAAGTATCATCTTGTTGTACCTCTCTAATTTCTACTTGTATAACTTTGTATATAGGTATTTTTTTTTGTCTTCTTGTGTGTGTGTCTTTGATAGTTTAAACATGATCTATTTTGTTTCTCATTTGCTTGTGTAAATAATGACCTAGTGAAATAGTGACCTGCCTCCGCGATGCCCTTTTTTTTTAAACAAAACAATCTGAAAGAAAATTACTTTGGGTGAAGAATATGAATGTTTTAGCTTTCACTAGGCAAAATTTAATTATCATCCAACCCTTTACTTCTGAAGACATTTTATTTTCATTTCTTCCACCGTAATTTCACTATTTTGCATTTTTCTTAAGTCTTGGGGTGTGCAACTTTGTTGGGGTTTCGCGGTGACGGGTCACATGTATTGTTTTATTACATCAATTATATTTTGCACATTTTATAAACTGGCCCCATGGAAGACCAGCAGCCACAATTATAGTGGCAGCTGAAATGGGCTACCAGCCGTATTTCTTGTTATTATTGTTTCCTGTATGTATTATATTTGATTTTTATTATACTGAAATAAAACAACAACAACAACAACAACAACAACAAACAAGCATGAATTACATAAAACTGAATATTGATATCTTATTTAAACCACCTCTACCATAAATGTTCAATATTCAGCTGCAACTATACTCAATGCCAGTATATTCTGGTGTGTAGTTTTTGTGTTATTAAATGCCAAACTTGACAAGTCGTATTTTTAATACATACACTGTAGTAGAATTTCTTTAGCAAAGCATGAATGTTGGCTTCCGTAGTAATATTTGTTTGGCGAGGTGGAGGATGACGTTTAAGGGAAAAGGTGAATTGATCGACATCACGCAAGAAAGGTCTGATTTTGTTCATGAATGCCGTTAAAATGTCTTTCCAAGAATTAAATTATAACAAAGCAATGATTAGGTTGAACATGATTACGAAGAAAACGTAGATGATTTGTCTAATACAATATTTCAAAATTGTGCAAATAGTCAGGGTTAAAGGTATTGGCTAACATTTACCACTGTTAAAGTGATAGGCTAACATTGTGGAGCTTCAATTTAAAAAAATTGCCAAACTTTGATATCTGAGCTACATAGTAGTGTTCAAATGGACAAATAAACACCCCAGAATACAAAAAAATTGGAAAGTTTCACTGCCAATGGCAAGTTATACACGAATAAACAATAAAACTCGGGGCGAGTTTTATTAACCTAGGTGTACTCACAGTAAGTCTATGGGAGGAAATGGGCAAGTGAATCTGGTCAACTTACGATTTTCACTTTTTTTAAGCACTAAATAATCATTTTGAAATACAATTTTTTCAGGGCTTCATTTTTAGACCTCATCAAAGACACTGGTAGCATGGGGAATCATGCGGCTCAGATTTTTTAACTGTGGTAAATGTTAGCCCATACATTTAAATGTTTAGGGGAAAATGGAAAAGAGAAATATACGCATTTCATTTTTGAATAAATTCAAACCCTTTGCAGAAGAGATTTTTTTTGGGGGGGGGGACTGACGAGCACTTGGGGGTAAATTCTCCAATATACCGTCTTTCCAATGCTGTCTCTGCTATCACAAACAAATGCAATCATATTAATAAAACTATTCGTTAACATTAACATTGCACTGTCTTGCAAACTCTCCGAGTACAATGTAGGCCTAATATCCCAAGTCTGTTAACATTTCTGATGAGCTTAATTTAGGACGTGCATGCAAGAAATATTTACAGTCTGAACGAAGACTACATAATTGTAATAATCTAATTAAGGAAACTGATGTGTAATATCATTGTTAAAACTTTATTCAATTAATTACAGGGCTGCCACTCAAAATTTTAATTTTCCACTACGGACGCTAATTTCCCCTACGCCCCAACAGGCCAATTTTTCCCTACGGAGCTATGTTCCCCCCTACAAAAATCCACTTTTTCCTTACGAAGGTACGTTTTCCCCTACAAAATTACCTTAGTAGATGCAAGAGATTTATTTTAATTGAGAAAGTTGACATTGTAATCACCTCCATAATGCGGCATGCGCGCGTTACGGTTTTCGTAATTATACGATATGGTGACCAACTTGGACAATGAATTTACCCAAATAATGTCTACAGACGAATATATCTTGGAGTTCGAAGAAAATCTTTGAGGATATAGGAATATCTTTTGAAAATTGTCAAAATTCCCTAAAAATCATCTAAAATCCCCACTTTCCCCTACGGAAGGTCATTTTCCCAGTAGGGATTCCCTACTCACTACGGTTGGCTAAAATTCCCGACAGTAGGGATTTTCCCCTACGAGTGGCAGCCTTGATTAATTATCACCACATTATCTTTACGTCTTTTTTTCTAACCTATCCAGGAGTCAGGTGTTGCTTGAAAGTTACGAAGGGCGAGACACTGAACAGTAAGAAAGTGATTATTTTTAAAGAGAATTTTAGAAACAAATCAGCACTTAATTGGAATGGTTCGCTTTATACGGTCCTGAACAAAAGTTTGAAATATATTTTTCTACCAAATGGAGTTTTCAATTATATCAGGAAAAGGTATCTTGTCGTAAAGTTGAGACAGTGGCGGTGCAACAGGGGGTTAGGGGGTGGGCGGCCACCCCTATTTTATTATTGAAATGACGGGAATGTTAGCTTTTTCGAAGATATCGCTCCCCCATCTATTCTTGTTGATTTTGCTAGTTAAAAAAAAAAAATTGGCGGGCAAAAAATGCTTTTTGTTGTCGTCGGCCCGCTGCCCCCGCTTGTCGGACACTGTTCGGCTTGCAATTTTGCTATAGTAAAGACATTTGTTTGGCAGGCAAAAATTTCTCCGACGTTTTTGCCTGTCCTAAAATTTTATCCTGGCGCCGCCCCTGAGTGAAGCTCATTTGAACTTAGTAATGATATGTTAATATGGGTAATTGATCATTACTTGTAAGAAATCTGCACTTTAAAACAGGGCTAAGCAAAGAAATAAACATAATTATTCCAAACTTTTGTCCAGGACTGTATAGTAGGGTATCATAATAATACTTATCAGAGGTTCGTTTCATTGATTTAAAACTGAAACAGTAAATGATAGTTTGAAGGAAAGATAGTTCCTCCACTCGTTTATTATCTATGCCAATTCAGATTTAAATTTCATTACACAAGTATTACGTTTTTATACGATAAACTGGCCCGAAAGAGGCTAAATAGAGACATTACTATTAAACAAATTACTGCTATAATCCAAACTATGTGATTACTTGATCTAAATGCTGCATATATTTTGTTGTCTTAATAGATGAATAGGTAAAACCGATTCTTACAGATGGAGAGGTTCACTGGATCCTTTTAAAATAGGATATAATTGTTTGAAGGAAAATTAGTTTCTTCTGCTCATTATGTACTCAAAATCACATTGAAATTTCATGACAAATGTGTTAAGTCTCTCATTCGATAACTGACCAGAAAAGGGGTGAAACAAAATAATTAAACAAAATATTGATAACAATCCAAACCTTTTGAATAATTGATCTTATTGCTGCAAAGATTATATTTCACGCGTTACGTAGACTAATCACATGGTGAGGTATATTAAAATATTTTGGTGTATGCCCCATTTTGCTGATAAATTGTAATAAAATGTTCATTATTCAATGTGCTGAATTTGCCCCTTTATTTTGAAAGATCTCGTAAGGTCGTCACCGCTAAGTTCAGTTGGGAATACGCATGTCAAATTGCACTTCGCTTTCCCAAACGATGTCATTTCCATGTGCTGTATGTACATCCATAAAATAAGTGAAATGCAAGCCATGATCACTTACTCCGGGGAGTATAACAACCCCCTGGCTACTCTTACCAGGGAGGTGGGACCCCTCCCTGCTCTGACCTAAATGACCTGCAACACTTCATGCGGTTTTGCTGGACGGCCTAATACCACGAAGGTAAAACTTGGATATAATCATCCTTCAATATTACTCCTAAGAATTGATTACAAACGATCAGTTGTCTCCACATATTTCCAAACCAGTTCGATGTCATCAACTTATTCGCTCTACGTATACATAAAAATGTTTGGTATTCTCTTGTTGTTGTGGTTGTTGTTTTTTTTGGCAGTTTGTTGCAGTGGTGGGATAAATCTTCAGAAGACGGGTCACGCATGCAGGAGGCGGAGGAATCGCTTTGATTGACAGCAGTATCGATAAGCCAATCAAATATCATTTTAGGCCATCACGTGCTCGTAATTCATATGCGTCAGAATTCGGTGCAATATTAATGTATTTGCTGTCTAATTAAACGATTTTGTCGTTTGAATGGTCTTTTCTCCGACGAAAATGTTTGTAATTTGTTTGATATAAAATCGGCTAATATCAGCTGATAGCTAATAATTTGCGAGTTGATAATTTAATGTGTACAAATGAAAACAAAAGGATGGAAAGGGCTGTAATACCATTTTATTATTATTGTAACATAATTTCCAGTGTTAATAAGAATTAGTTTATCGTGTGTTTTGACAGTTTCTTGCATTCAAATGTCTCATTAATGTTTGGGTAATTGAGTCAATCAACTCAATCATGCAATTATCTTTTAAATTCAGCTGTAACATCTAAAGAAAAGTCATCACGGTTGATTTTTTAATATAAATTTCTATTTCATACTTTACTCGTCTGTTAATACATAAACACACACAGCAGAAACGCTAATGCGATCGCTTTTTATCCTTCGTCCGTCGCTCGTCGTTCGTCGTGCGTAAAGTTTTACACATTTTCATCTTCTTCTTTAAAACGGATCATTGGATTTAGCCCAAACTTGGCAGGAATGATCCCAAGGGGGTGGGGATTCAAGAGTCCCAAATGGTAAAGCTGGCCCACAGGGGGCCCAGGGGCAGGGCTCCAAAGGGCCATAAGTAGGTAATTTTCAAACAAATTCTTCTCCAAATCCAGAAATGGTTTAGCTAAGTATTTTTGTATGTAGGTACCTCTATATATGATAAATTATTGTTCCTCATGAAAATGCCCAGGGTGGCCCCGTTTGGCCCCTGAGGGGTCTACAGTTTGGGGTAGGCCCTATCTGAATAATTCGCATTTACATCATTTTCTTTAAAGCACATCGACGGATTTAGACCAAACTTGGTGAGAAAGATCCTTAGGAGGAGGGGATAGAGGGTTCCTGAAATTGTACACGTTACCCTCCTGGAGGCTAAAGGGGCAGGGCCCATAAAGGCCAAAACTAATAACTTTCTAACCACAAGCCCATTTGAAACCAAACTTGGATGGTAGATTCGAAACAGGATCTCAACATTACTTGTGGGTCAAAGGTCACATATGTAGGTCAAAGGTCAAATACGGTCAAATGAATATACCTGCAATTTTCTGCTGGGTTGGTATCAGCCCTTGTATAACTAACTTGGATGGTAGACATAGGGACCTCAATGTTAATTTGGGTCAAAGCTGGTCAACTATCAATATCATCTGTTAGGGAATGAAAATTCGTTTCCTCGGATTCCTGCTGTTTCGACGATCTTAGAATTTTTTCCCGCGTATTCTGCATTTCTCCATTTTCTTTGGGGTTAAATCAGCGGAGAAAAGGTACACACTTTAAGGTTCGTCCCTGGAATTTGGTTATTTGGTTATTGGCCATCATCATCTGTTCGTCAGTACCTCATATACAATTTGAAAAACATTGTTTTTGCCCGAGTTTGTAATAAAACTTTGGGTGGTAGATGCCGTATACGGACGGCAATATCATTTTGAGTTGAAAGGTCAATGTACGTCTAAGGTCAAATGTTGTCAATGTTACCTGCAAGTGTCTACTGGAGTTGATAGTGCTGCAACCACCAGGCCCACGTGGTAACCAAACTTAGATAGTAGATGCCAATGTTGTATTGGGTAAGAGGTCAAGTTAGTATATCAAAGGTCAAATGAGGTCAAATGTTAAAATACTAGGGCAAGACACAGTACAAGCGGATGCAAAGTTTTTCGATTGGTTCATGTGGCTCCATTGCTGCCCAAGGGCTGAAAGTATGTCTAACGGATGTTTCCTCTATGGGAACCACAGAGAGTTTGCGAGACCTCAGGTGAGCGTCGTGCCTCCGGGGTACTTGTTTTTTCCTTACAAGGAATGGTACAACCACGTTAACCGGAGTATTCATATTAAAACGGAGAAATTTGTCTGGCTAACGTTGGATGCGATTGAACCCTGGTGTAAATAGGGGACCATACCCGTGGGCGTTGGATTTCCACTCAGGAATTTAACCATCACACTTGAGTGTAAAAGTAATCCTCAAAGTAATAGAATAACATTACGTGTTAAAGTAACACCGACAATTTAACACTGTTGTAGAATACATGAAATTGTCCCGTATTAGCACCAGGGGTGTTGATTTTAACACCACATTTTTGCTGTGTACCTGCATATTTCCATTAATACGTATCACAGTTGAAACATACGCCTCGGAATTTAAACCCCAATCATAAATGCCATGCAATATGTATATATCAGTTTACAATAGAGACTTGTGGAAAATCTTGTTTGTAGTTCTTGAGATCGGATAGCATTTAATCTCAACCTGTAAATACAGATTGATATACGTGTTATCATGTTTGCTTAATAATCATTACATCTTTATTTATAATAATTAATTGTGTGATGTAATGATTGAAATTAGACATAACCATTTTTAAATTAAACAGAAATGTAAAGAGTTAAAATAAAATATTCTCGAAAGCGATATCAAATTGTACATAGAAATATTATCGATGAAAACAATGACAGCACACTGAGAGATAATAAAAGAAACTTGCAAGCACTAGTTAACATGTTTACTCGGCTAGTTTTGGTAAAGAAATGTAATTACAACCAGGGGCGTCGATCTATGTGTCGGATGAGGGGGGGGGGGGGTAGGGGCAAAGTGACAAATTTCCAAAATTTTCGTGGCCTCTTGCGCGCCAGATTTTAATACAGAATTTTGCTCGTAAAGCGCGCGGACAATTTGACAAGTTTGTGTGTTTAAAAGTATTTTTATGCCATGTTTGGTTTTATGGTGCTTTCCAATGCCTTTTAAAATATATATTTGTATTGAAGTATTATGAATATTTCAGTTGTCAAATTATGTGGGGGGGGGCCCGAAATCGATATGTTGGCTCCTCCCCTTTAATATTTTCATTGGTGGCGGCGGCAATTGCCCCCTGCAACCCCCCCCCCGGGATCGACGCCTCATGATACAACTAATGTAATAGCAACATATTGATGCTGTAGATGTTGACCAAAATAAATTCACGAACTGCTCTGATGGAAAATGCAGACTTAAAAAAAAAGGTTGTGAGATGCTATGTGGATAAACAACCCACAAATTGCAATAGAGGGATCGCTAGTCGCGATTCGACTTGATCAATAATAATCTCCAGAAACAACACTTTTTATCCGAGTGCAATGTTTTCATGTCGTAAAAGAAATAAAAAATCTCAACTCAAGATCCATGATCATGATTGTGAAAAGTGAATTCTTAAACCAATAATAAATTTTCCATAGACCTAAATCGTTCGGCTGCTACAATTATTACACAGTAAATTGAGCGATTATAACTTATGTCGCTTTGTATAATACAACAGAGCTTAGCAATATTTCTACATGTATGTTTTACCGAGTTGATCAGATGAACTGTGTTAAGGAGCGTCGATCCATTTTTTAAATTGGTGAGGTGTGCAAAAAAAAATCCGGGCGAAGCGTGCTGAAAATTGAAAATTGACTGTATGTTCAGTAATTATTTCTATGTTAAGTTTAATGGTTTTCTAATCAGATTAAACCACGCGAAATAATTGTTTTGGGGTTTATTTTTAAATTGTTTGAATTGTAGAGTATATCTCAAGAAATCGCGAGACGAAATGTCATAATTTTAATTTAAGAAAATATGATAAAATACCTGTAGATGATACCAAAAGGAATAAAAACAAACCTATTCCGTAGTTTGTCATATAGATTTTGTGATTTTTATTTTGATCTTTTTGCGTTATTAGTAGTCTGGAAGAAAATTGGGAACTGACGTCCCAGACAATGAATATAGGTGCATTATACAGTGTGTCCCAGAAAAAAGGAAACCGAGATTGATGAAGATAATCTTATCAACAAGTTTGTAAAGAAAGTCATACATGCTTGGAAAGTATATTTTCTGTTCTTTCATTAAATACCAACCATGGACATTTTTATTCACGCATGACTGAACAAAGACAATTAGAAGGGACACAATCATAAAATCATTTGCCCGAACAAATTTTGAATTAAAGCTATCATGTTTGAATGTACAAAGGGTTTCTTCAATATTGAAGGACATCATGAGAAAGGATATTCTATCCCCTTTTATTTGATACTGCATATGTGAAAAATGGGCTATGCATGGTTGAGAAAAGACAATTTGAAATGATGCTTGATTTCAGAAATGTTTTAAAATGCATTCATTCCGGGGCATTCATTAACCTGGCAGTCTGGAGCAGGCAGCCAACAACCAAGAAATTGCCTTGCCAGCAGGATGACAAGCCTATTGTTTCCCGAGCAAGCTATTGTGTGAAGTCAGCCGTCTGTGAACCTTTTGTTCCGTTCGCTTCCAGTTGGTGCAAATCCATTTCTTTTGAAAATCATGCTAAAACGAGCGTATTTTCAGTTTATTTGTTTTCTTGCACACATCATTCAGTTTTCACGCATGAGGTGTCAAATGAAAGAAGTAATTATGAAGTTTTGTGTTATGCCTTTATTTCTTAAAAATAATTACATTTACTACTCGGATAATGGACTCAAAGATGGAACTTGTGCGTGCAAATGAAATTTTGGAAGCACCACTTTCCATTGTTTAAATTCGATCATTCGTCAACGATGAATAATGAGATATGTATCAAATAAAAGAAGAGAAACAGAGCTTTACACACATATATAATTCATTACAGAAATTATTCATTATGACAGAATATTTTAGCCATGAAGTCCGGTTTCCTTTTTTTCTGGGACACACTGTTTAACTCACATTAGATATCACACACACACACACACACACACACACACACACACACACACACACACACACACACACACACACACACACACACACACACACACACACACACACACACACACACACACACACACACACACACACACACACACACACACACACACACACACACACACACACACACACACACACACACACACACACACACACACACACACACACACACACATTCAACCAGTCGTCACCAGTCGTTAACATTACAGACATATTCTTACTTTTGGTAATTGAAAACTAATAATGTCATACTGTGGCAAGGTTTTTGTCTTCCGTTCTTTCATGCCTTATTCCCTTTTCATTTAGTTTTGTCTTTTAGTCTGTACCGTATTCTTGCAAATTGTTTGCATGTTTTGTTTATGTGTGTATTTCTGTGGGTACCATTTACGTGGATGTGTATGTGTGTATGTGTAGATGTATGTGTGTACAATTCACATATAACAGATAATCCAATAGTTCAATATAATCATGTCCATGTCATAACTTCCATAACAATTATTCCTTACGTCAGTTATCATCGGTTTCTTTATTTGGAGATTTTCGGTTAAACAAAGTGTCGGTATAAGTTATCATCATCGGGGTTCATTTATTCATCAGAGTCAGACATCAAGGATCCTTCAAAGTAGAAATCAGCCGACGTGTTGTGGAGGATCGATTAACGCGTCATCAGCATCACTCTAGCAGTCAGCGATCATGCATCCGTCTACAACATCTGGATCCACGGATTTCGTGTGAGGAGGACTGTCTTGTCGCTGCATATTCATGACAGCGGGTTTGCGGTTCTCGGCGACTGGCGGACGGCGCCCTGGCCCCTAGAAGCTCGGGGTTGGTGAAGGTTGCTGTAGCATCCCTGATTTTTTTTTAATTTTTTTTGTTGGGGGGGGAGGTGTACAGCATGAGGGTGGGGGTGTCGAGATGCCCATGGTTGTGCATGGACAATGCCATGTTTAGAAGAATCTTAAAAGAGACTAGAGCCAAACCACCACCACCCCCCCCCAAAGGAAATTATTCACAGGGGTGTGCGACACTCTAAAATTAAATACTAAAATAATTATGCACATTCGAGACAGGATGAATTCCAACCTCTGTCAACGAAAATGATTAAAGCCACATATCTTTCCACTCCAATGCGATAAAAGTTATTTTACGAAATAGAATTCGATAAAATTTGCCGCGATTTAATTACAAAGCAGCATACAAGATAATTACTGCAAATATTACAGCTATTTTACAGTGAGTGTGAATGTGAATGTCTTTCTGTGGGACGCAGCTTGTAAGAACTTTGGCCAGTTTGAGCAGTTGTCCTTTTTCAACCTATTTTTCAAAACATTTAAATATAGTTACACATTTATATTAATATTTATATCATATATGTATACATTCTTCATTGATATGTTGTTTGTTAATGTTTGTGTGTTGTGTAGATTAAGCGTGTGTTGTGTGTGTGTCTTGTGTCTTGTTGTTGTGTGTGTGTATGTGTCTGTGTGTGTGTGTGTGTCTGTGTGTGTCTGTGCATGTGCATGTACATATATACATGTGTGTACATGTATTACTTTATTTTTTGTCATGTCTGTATGTGTGTTGTTGCACGACGGTAAGACAAAATCAGTGATGTTAATTCTCCTTCCACTTCAACTACTTATCCGTCCCCTATAATAACATTGGACATTAATTGTGCAAATACGCCTACGATAGCCCCATTATCTCTTAAACGGAGACAAAATGAAATATGGTTGACTTTTATGGTTAAACGCTACTGCTAAATGTGGTCTAAAACAAATCGGCGATGCCTACGTGCATCGCAGAATAAATTGTCAAACATGTTCATGGCTGATTAATTGGAGCAATCAATTATACAGTTGAGAGTTTCTGTAAACAAATCGAGAATATACATTTTAGTGGATTTTTTTTCTGTGCATTTTGATTTCCATTCATTCCTTTTACGAACACAGATTGTTGGAAACTTTAAAGAAAATTAGTAACACCTTTTGTTGTACAAGAGGCTGCTCGAGGTTGTTTTTTTTTTTTGCCTTTGTCATGAGACGCGTGATTTACAATTAAATGCATTGTTCAACAATGTTTCCACCTGAAAAAAAAATCTGAGCTACAGGATTCTCCGTGATAATAATATCTTCAATATGGCCTAAAATGAAACCTGGAAATAGTTGCAGTTCAAAATAATCATTTATTGCTTTTTGAAAGTGATATTCAAATAGTGACCATTCGACCTTTCCCCCAATTAACTACTGTGTTATAGCAGTTTTGTACCCAGGACATTAATTAACCATCTAAAGTTTTGTGTTCTAGGGTATTTGTTGTCTAATTGGATATCCAAAGTTTGATTTTTTTTTAATGGGGCTTCCATTATTTTATACAGTGTCTTTAATATATGAAGCGATATTAATATCCATAATGCATGAAAATATATAAACAAAACCTGTAGAAGAGATAATTTTGTAGAAAACGCTTAATTGTCTCTATTTTTTCAAAACATCAGCTGATTCTCTTTTAAGTATCCCCAATAAAAAAACACGACTTAGTTGGATTAAAAATGACCATTCCTATTGAAAAGGTAGATTTATTGGAACGTTAGCCATGCATTCAAAACAAAATGAGTCGTTGAATTTGAATTGACAGTCAAAACAAATATTTTCAATCAAACACAGCGGATAAGATCGTTGAATAAAATTATTATCCGGGGAAAGATTGTATCCATTTCTCAGATTTACTGCAAATTCTCAATAATCGTAACGTACACACGACATGCACGCTGATGTAAATAAATAAGATATCGGCTGATATTCGGGTAACGTGGTGACAGTCTCTCTTTCAGCGATTGAGGCATCCATATACACCCACCCACGACTACAGAATCCAGAGGAGGTTTTGTGGATATTTGTGACTACCGTATAGATTAACATTTGTGTACATTTATGAGTACCGCAAATGCTCACATAGTCTGTCTCTCCCCCCGTCCCCCTCTTTCTTTCGTTTTCGTCTGCGGCAAAGATTGACTCAACCAGGCGACACCAGCATGCATATTTCCAAACTTGACGGGGACATGTGTTTATTTTCTCAATGACTTGAATCAGAACAAGACATGTCCTCTTTTTTTCCTGCTTGCACTGTCTTTTTGATGATACTCCAGATGATCTATTGATTACGTTTGACATTAAAGCCAAGACGGATGTGTATAAAACATGTCATTATCACTGATGATTAACATACATACATGAGGTTGTCTGTGTCGAGTAATTATTGAGTTCAGATATCCGTTTCAGTGTGATGAAGAGTAGGATTGAGGAGGGAGAAATGCATGCAAATGGAAAGCTGATATATTGGAAGAACGAGGGAAGAGGGAATATATTTGAGGATGAAGATGGTTGGAGATAGATTCGTTCTTTAAAAAAAGATTAACATTGTAGACTATGCGATGTTTAAATGAATTAATTAAAAAAATAAGAAAGCATGATTTTTTTGAACAAAATATGTTATCACTATCAGCATATTCATTAATAAATATTACCTAGACACTAAATATCCACAGGATGGTTACCAAACAATTCAATCTACGAGGAAACTGTTTATGATAAAACCGGTCACTCGTATACACTTTTACAACATAAGTGACATCATACATGTCATACAACACCAACAGTGTATGAAATTAATACCATTTTGCATTGTGTAGTTCATTGTATTTCGCTTAAACATTTTTTTTTTTTGGGGGGGGGGTAATCCTGACCACTGACCATCTATTTTCTATCTATAATCCTCCTTAACATAAGGGAAAATGGACGGGGAGCATTTGAAGTGATAACTATTATTTGTGCCGGAGCCTGTTTCATAAAGCTATCCATAAAGTTACGCATGACTTTATGATCGACTCAAATATGAAAGTGCTAAATAAAGTGCCATTATTTTTTATGTCATTTTAAGAAAGTAGGATTATTATCAATTAGATTTTGCCCCCACAAAAGTTTGTATTGGAATGCTTGTTAAGAGTAAGAATGTTAATCCATGTTTGCGTATTTGAACATTAGCAGATGTGATTTTAATAGTTTGAGACTCACATTTGGCTTGCCATATTCGAGTCTTCCGTAAAGTCAGCTTTATGAAATAGGACCCTGGTGTCTGAACTGGATGTGGTTCAATCATCAGAGGGACCCTCTTTCTCTGGCATGTACACATACAGTTCTAGATTGTGTGTGTTCACTTGTGTGTGTGTGTGTGTGTGTGTGTGTGTGTGTGTGTGTGTGTGTGTGTGTGTGTGTGTGTGTGTGTGTGTGTGTGTGTGTGTGTGTGTGTGTGTGTGTGTGTGTGTGTGTGTGTGTGTGTGTGTGTGTGTGTGTGTGTGTGTGTGTGTGTGTGTGTGTGTGTGTGTGTGTGTGTGTGTGTGTGTGTGTGTGTGTGTGTGTGTGTGTGTGTGTGTGTGTGTGTGTGTGTGTGTGTGTGTGTGTGTGTGTGTGTGCGAGTTGATGTGTTTGCACGTGTGTATGTGTGCGAGTGTGTGTGTATGTGTTTGTATGTGTGTGTGTGTGTGTGTGTGTGTGTTTGCGTGTTTGTGAGGATGCGTGTCTGTGTGTCCGATAATAAAATGTTATTCATTTTTGCTGTCGAATATAAATTTAAAAAAATACTTAAGTTACAAAAGTGCAGCTGTGCGACATGGGAAGCAATCACTTCAAGCTATTTTAATTCGGGAACTCAATTTTGATACATTTCATCCCTAGTCTCAAGTGAATTATATTATATATCGTACAAATTAACTGAAATACCTGTAGGCTTCCACATTTCGAAGCCCTGCCAGTGTGCGTTTGTACAAAGTTTTGATTGAACTTGTGTGTTAAAAACAGCAACGTGATTTTTACAAATGGTATATTCCCCAGGGGTCACTTAGGATATTTTGTAGCACTCTTGCTTGTTAAGACAAGAATCGAAAAGGACCGACTTTTAACCCTGTAGCATCGCCTATGTCTTTCAGAAAAGGGTACACTTTTC
The DNA here is from genome assembly GCA_001188425.1 of Eucidaris tribuloides. Taxonomy (NCBI): domain Eukaryota; kingdom Metazoa; phylum Echinodermata; class Echinoidea; order Cidaroida; family Cidaridae; genus Eucidaris; species Eucidaris tribuloides. The sequence continues at coordinate 54,919 of JZLH01S0201496.1, forward strand.
GTGTCCAACCTTTGCGCTTTTAGAGTAAGGAGATAAATTTTACTTTTTGTGTAACCTTTATCGGTCTGTAGGGTTTTCATTTTAGCACAACACTCATCAATGCCGCCACAGTTCTTATCGAGTGAGAACTTATTTATCACATAATCAAATATTAATATTTCTTTTACCACCAACCACGATCAGATACCACATGTCATGTTTATGTCCGTCATTGTAAGTTTGTTGATAACCTGGTTGGTCAATTGCGCATCATTTGATTAATGATATTCCAACTAGATCCATGGAGGTGTCGCCCCTGTGACGTCAATTCAGAAATAGTTAACTATTTGGGTATTTACGTCACACATAATGACGTCAATACCCAAATAGACTATTCACAGCTTGTAACAAAAGTCACAAAATAACACCCCACATTAAAAACGTGTCGCAATTGTGTCTTAATAGTTAAACAAAAAAGTTTCAGTGCTTTGTTTGCCATTGCACGATCACCTAGTCTAGTAAGTCTTAAAGGTAAATGATTGGGTGTAGTCCTCAACTTGGGCTGAAACTACTGTAGGCTCAAGTAAACTATGCAAGGATTCTCCTGTGAAAATCTTGTAGTCAAACGTTGACTCATTCTTAAATAAACAATGTCAAC
>JZLH01S0201557.1:609-22114 GCA_001188425.1 Eucidaris tribuloides
TACAAAAGATTGGCAGCGCTAGCCCTGACACGAGAGGACGCCCAGAGGGATAGCGTGTAAGGTGTCGAGCTAGGGGAGAGCAGTTGGGTATACCGCGACTCACTTAATATTCTCTTAATTGGGTGGACAAAAAAAAAGCCAAAACTCACTTTATCATCTCACTCGAGAGTGTTTACTCATCTGTGTCTTACGCATGATCATGGGCGTTTCCAATAGAAACTCAATCCGGTGTGTGTCATCTCATTGGATTTACCCGCAGATACCAGGGTGTAGAATCTACTGCAGTTGTAACCATCCGACAGGACCCCCCCCCCCCCGGCGGGGGGGAAGCACTTCAGTAATTAATTGTCGTAGATACCTATATGTCGTTAGAGACCCCATTATTAGCACAAATTTTCAGTTCCAGCATCACAATTTCCCAAATTCCGTTCCAGAGCATCCAATTTCAGAAATCACATATTTTTTTTTTATTTTTTCAGTTCCAGAGACCCCAAATTTACCGTTCTGGCTTTTGATTTTTTGCTCCGCCGCGCGCTGCCCGGCAGAGCATTGCCCTTCAGGACGGCGCGCCCCGCGGTGCCAGTCGGAGCATAGCATTTTTGAGGTTTCGCTGAGCCTCTAGCTCAGTTCCGGATACCCCATTTTCGCTTCAAGCCTAGTTCCAGAGCCCTCCGATTTTCAATTTTGGTGCTGGCACATAGACTTCAAATTTGTAGTCGATTGCCCCCCCCCGAGAAACCAACATTCTGCTCGAGTCGTTTTTTGCTAGCACATACGTGAACCACCCCCCCCGCCCCCCCCCGCCCCCCCCCCCCCCCCCCCCCGCCCCCCCCCGCGGCCCCCCCCCCCCCCTATTGCGACGTCGTCTAATCTATTCCCATTACAAGGCTTCTTTTGCCATCCGTCTTGAACTCCATTTTATTAACCAGTTTACTTATCGCATTTTTAATTGACATTCATATTTTTCTCTTGTTCTACTCTTAAATTCTGGTTCGACAATTTCGCATTTGTGGGGCCTTAAATAACAAAGGTTTTAATTTTTCATTGTATTGGGTTCCTTTCATGTATCACGTTTGATATTCGTAAATTTATCTTTATTCACATCAAAAATTATTTGTCGATTTTCTCCCGTTTTTTGGTTAAAATTCAAAGCCTTCAATTATCAATTTTGTTAATGGACGTTTGCGAATTTCAAATCGCCGTGAAATGGATGTTCAAATATGTTGTATTCGCAATCAGTTACTAGTGATTAATGATGTAGTCTGCTATATACTTTAAGTATATAGATATTCGCTTTAGTTGTGTACTTTATACATGCATTACATTGTGACCTTTTTGCCTGAAAATAAAATATGTTTGAATACCTTACAGTAGTATATTTTCCGTTACATGTATTTTATTCCACATTTATGCTTACATTTATTCCATATATCTCATATTATTCACATAAGAAATAAAGTTCCAATTGAACCCCTTAAAGGTTTGATCCAAAATCAGCACCAAGGTTAAAAATTGAACCCTAGCTAAGGTTTAGATTCATTTTTCACCCTTGAGGCTTCAAATTCTGCCCCCTCAAGTGGTGCAATTTTAAGTATTCAGGGTGGAAAAATGAATCCTAACAAGGGTTCAATTTTTTTACCTTGGCTAGGGTTCAATTTTTGAAACCCTTGGCCTCGGTGCTCGATTTTTGCATCAACTTTAGGGGTTCAATTTTTTGAAACTTTTATTTCTTATGTGGCTATCATTGATAAATAACATTTTTTTTTATCTTTCCTATTTAAACAGCAAGCTGAACCGTCTCTGGTTATACTGACCTAGTTTTCTACTCAGTATCACCATCAACTTCGTTATCTCGTGTAAATATCCCTTTCGGACAACGTTTTACACACTTTTTCCTCAAAATGAAATGTTCAGTAAACAATACGGTCACCGTTGCCCTGACAACAATATCAGTGATATTACCGACGTTACATATGTACATTGTCTTCACGTTACCACTTAAAATGAATACTTCGGTTTAATCAGAAGTCACATAACGAACATCTAGTAACCTGAGTGAGAAGGTCTATACCAAAAATGTCCTCTCGATTGTTTTATGAGTAAGACTTGTTGCCTATACACTGTTTCCGTGTAGGTGAATGTATGTTCATCGTAAACAACATCTAACATGATTTTATGGCCTGAACCTTGCTGCATTATTTTTTGTTATCGCCCAAACTATTCGTCTTTTTAGCGAAAGGGGCGAATATGTCGTATGGTTTACGCTGGCTTGGCCTTACACATGTCACTACACTTGAGTTGACTTTCACTTCACCAACTCTTGGTTTGCCATAAACTCGCATTCTTTACATTTTCCCATCTCAGGCCTCAATTATGTTGACCATACTTTATTTTACTGATGTACATAATTACGTCGCGAATTATATTGATTTATTACTTCAGCCAGCAAATTACACATAATACCATGTTGACCCACAGTGTTCTTACTGTAGATGTTATTTTTCAGTGAAGTACATGACAAATTTATAGATGCGCCCATTATTCAGCAATTGCCACCATTAATTTCATGATTTTGTCTACTAGACACGGCTTCAATATTGTGTGAAACATTCTTGCTGTGGTCACATAATTCATGTTTTACATTTTAACGTTTACCTCGTTTTCACAATAAATACGTTAAATACACAATTTCCAAGTCTGCATTTGTAACCAAAAGAAAAGGAATAAATAAAACAATTCATGAGTGATATTTCATAGAGGAAAGAGCGAGAGGACAAGGACAACGAGGGAAAAGGTGTACAATGGAAAGTCAGAAATAGATGATGGCAAAATCAGATAAGAGAGGAAAAGATGAAAGCCAGAAAGCGAAGAAAGTAGGAATCGGTTTGGAAGTCCGGTAGAAAATGGCGCTGGATGCGACAAGATTTATACTAGTGATCATATCTTGAGCTTGCACGGACGAGCAGCGACGGTCGTGGATCGGGTGGCGAAGCGGTGGACTCGACCACAAATTCGCTACGTTCTTTCATGATGTGTACACGAATTCTACATTGTAAATAACACAAACAAAATGGGGTTGTATTTAAAGAAATTACATGGTGTATATATTTTACCCTTTCCTGTTTAAACTGAGGATGAATTGTAATAACTTCACTCTAAATAACAGTGATTTAAAATAAATCCTATCGGCTGTTGAAGTACGGACCAGCTCGAATTTTGGATTTAGATTTAAATTTCTTACGCTTTATATGTTAATCCACGAATGGCTAAATAAATCCAAAAATGACTGGTCACTTTCACGCCGATGAGAGATTTATTTAAAATCCCTGCTAATTTAGTGTGTTGGCAACAGGAACAATTATCAAATATATTTATTTGAAATCGATGCAACTAGACAGACAACGGATAAAAAATATCCGCACCATTCTTTGTGTAGTTCATTGCAATGCGCAGCCAATCGGCTACTTTCTAAGCAAAAAAATCTGGGAGGGTGATTACCAACCCCCAACCCCCAAACACCACACACACTCTCTTCATACTCTTCTGAATGTCGAAACCATTATTGGCAATATCACGGCCAAAATCGTTACCCCAAGGGTGAGAACAATGAAATCAAGGAACAACTTTGTATTTAATCCTGGAAGTTATTCAGAAGGCGGTCACATCAAAAAAACATGGACCTAATTGAAACGAAATGCCGCTCAGTCGCCAAAGAATTCTTTTTGAGTATTGAAACTAAAGTGAATTATGTAAAGACATTTGCAGTAAGAATTCAGTTGCTTGCAATTTCTCTGTAATGTGAACAAACTTGTCCACTATCAAACTTGACTTTCAGGATTATTCTATGCAAAATAAAAGCTGAGCGACTCACTCTTTGAAATCATTCCTGCTGGATACCGCCAAGAGAATAAATATCTTTTTCTGAAAAAATTGTGTATCTTCCATTTTTCTTGATTTCCCCCTCTCGCTGAAGGTGTAACTGTCCTTAACGAGTTTTCATATAAAAGGTTTTTACGTTACCCTATGCTTTTGTCCAATTTTGTTCTAAATTTCAATATGCAAAGCCTAAAATGTCATATCACACAACATTATCCAGAAATTTTTTCGAGAATTTGCCATTCGTTCATCCCCAAAACAGCGTTCAGCGGACATTAACGACAACCAACGCTTTACGGACATTACATTGTATCACAAGTGTGCTTGATTATCAGTCAAATACTTTGCGATTCAACACGCTGTAAATGGTGATATTCTAGTAGATACCTTGTAAACTTATATTTAACATTAAATAATGTGACACTTACTTTCAGCAAGACATGCACTATTCACTTTAGTTTGGATTTGACTAATCCTCCTACCGCAGGCCTTGTCATGTACTTGTACTACTTCCCCAGTGCCCTCCCTGATTCGTTTGCATGCTGCCAAAACTAATCACTGCTTATCCAAGCTGACGCAGTGTACTCGTTTCCAGTGATGCTGGAGAACTCATCAGGAGGATGAGAGCAGGAACAACCAACTTCCTGCTTTAATAGCTTTACAATGGGGTCCTTTTTCATGTTAGCGATTTAAGACAAAACAATCTGCAAGTACTTTGTTGATCAGAAGGATCCTTGTAGATTCAGTATCGAAATTTCTGAAAAGACCAGATCCATGAACTTTTCTTTTTGTACACAAGCCACATCCAAAGAAAAGGAGAGTTATTTGCTCACCTCTCCACATATGGACAACAGGCAACCACTTCTGATTTCAAGCCTATATTGGAAGCAGAATATGATAACTTATTCTCCTAACAGACCTTTCTGACACTTGGACATAATGTTACGTCTGATAAACACAAAAACTCACACTTTATGTGTAAAAGACACATTGCAACTTTTTGTTGACTATTATGTCCATTTGTTTTAATTAAATAAAAGCCCCAGCCCTTGATTAGCATCCTCATTGTTGATGCATCATCAATGGGTATACCGGATGTCCTAGCTGATATGAATGAAAGTGTCCAATGCTCGTCGTACGCTTCTCGTAGATGACACATTTTTTATGATTACGCATTTGTATCATCAATTACAAAAGTCAAAACGGGCGGGCGGGCTGATTTACATGTTATTTACAGAATTCACCGATCCATTGCCCAGACACTATGATTTTAGCCTTTTAATCATTTCTTTATGAAAAACAGTCAACAAAGGTAATCAAAGTTATGGAATACTCCGCCAAATTAACTCCTCAAATTTGGCAACTTCAAAAATAAAGAGATATCATGACAAGTCGCGCTTCTTATGCAACATTTTTAATGTCTCATGGGTACTCATCAACTAACAAGAACACAATTATTTTAATTCAATACATGTGAGCCCATACCACTATTATGATAAATGGACAATCTGTAAATGTCCCGTAACGCTCAACAATGTAATGTCAACGTAACGCCACAATTATGGCTGTAGAGGGAAACCATCTATTTCAGTGCTGTCTTCACTAATCATTTAAAACTTGTATTCTATTTAACACTTCCTTACTTCATCTTTATTATGTAAAATTGCCGTGTTGCCTAAAAACTCGTATGTGCTAAAACTCACAGACTTTTTCAATCGACATACCAGGCATGCCAAAAAGCTTGTTTCCAAAAAACTGATCAATGTCACGTACACGGCATACATTTTTGTCGCAGTAACTACACCACGAAATGATTAAATGGACGCTGGAAACTTTCACTCTATATAAGTTATAGCGGCGCCATATGTGTTCGATGTCTTCCATTTGTGAGCCTTCTATAATAAAAAGTTCTGTGTCTATCCTAATGACCTTTTGAAGCTTTGCCAAAAATTCTCTTGAAATGTAATGTTCCGCTAACGCTGATTGCCCATATGAGGCGTGCCCTCCCGTGTCTTGCGTCCCCACCCCTGCGTGCAGCCCTCTGTTTTTTGTCTGAAGAGCCATGCATAGTGAGATTTCTCTTTATGTTAACCCCATACTTTATCTCGAGGGCTATTTGGATCCATGAAAATACCTGGGGGGGGGGACGCTGGGAGGCCCCCTATGATCCTCGGCCGACGAAACTCGCCACACAGTCTCCGCCACGTTTTATGTCTATTTTTTCTTAAGTTAAACTCCCTCGTTTCATTAAGTATGTTACGATTTATGCGTGGATATGCGTCTTTGTTGCTCTCAAGCCACGAAAATTAAAGCTCCAAATGTCTAATTTTTGGTCTAGCCTCTCTTCTTAGTGTTCTTTAAAAAACTGCTAACAATAACATATTTACCGATTATCTAAACTTATTCCATGTGTTTTTATTGTTTTTTTCAACCTTCTTACGTATTTCTTTGTTTTCTTTCGACTTTTGCTTTTCTTCAATTTTTTTCGAGGAATTTGTCGGTGACAGCTGGTGGCGATCATAAATAGCATAAAGAAGTTAATCAATTTGAACACAGCTAATAGCAAAAATATTCATACTTCATTGATTTTTGGCTGAACACAATTCCTGCTATTTGAACTTCTACATTAGAAATCACGTTTTTTGAGCAATTTTCGGTGCGACATGCACGCGTCCACATATTATGCGTAACTCACGGAACCACCATACGCGCGACGTCTCGTTGAACAATTGCCGTCTTAAAGTTGCCGGGAGATTTGAAAAAAAAAGTGACAAACGTCGCGCGAGAGCCTTCTCGCGATTGCAGATGTATCGCGCCAAAACCCAGTTGAGGGGGACCTCCCAGCCCCCCCCCCCCCAGTGCACGTTAAACCGGGAAGTTCACCCTGACACCAAGTGATTTTTTCATAAAGCAGAAAAATAGAGAAACACATGTTAGTGAAGATTTTGGCTTAATCCATCAATAACGATAACAAGAATTATGATTTTTTTTCTTAAGTTTCAACATTCTTTCAAGTCATGAGCCAGGGCAGGTCTCCCATTTCTGCTAATTCACATTCACATAAAGTGCCATGTCTTATAAAAATTTAAAACTAGACTTGACATCGTCATATTCAATATTGTAATCAAAAAACATTTAATACCCCACAGTCTTCTTTAAAAAAAATCACATTATCACGACCACTTGCGAAAAAAAATAAAATTTATGCGATTTATACTTAACATGACATACGGGACTGCTCGCTTGGACGCTCACAATAGTTACCACGTTTTGAAATTTATAACTCTGTATTCTTGGTGAATTCGCCAAACTTTATAGATATGTTTCTCTCGTTCTTCTGCTTTTCACTTAAATCAACTTCACCGTCAGAGTGGACCTTTCCCTTTAACTTTTAACTATCCCGCGCGAAATCCAAACCCTCACATCGTCTGTAGAAATGGCTACCCCGGACATACTCACGTATTAGTCAATTCGCCCGTCGCCGTTTGATGTTCGGTTCCTTGATCATCGACGCCAACCTCTTCATCAGTCAGCTCTCTTCCTCTCACAGTTCCTGCATGCACTACTTCAGAGCTCGGCAGCACTTTCGAGCGTCAAAGGTCAAGTATTATCCATTTCATTATTCACGTGATATCTCGTAGGACGTTGCGAGCGTTATTAACGTTCTTAATTCGAAAAGTCACTAAATCAGAATTTTCAATTAATATAAAATTAATAGGCCTAATATCACAACCACTGCCAACTATAAATCAAACTATTGGAATTAATGCTTGAGCCCAAATTACACCAAAAACATGAAACATATTTTTACTGATAGTTTTTAATGCATTCTAGTCATAGTGAGCGTCCTCTTGTGAAATGACCCTTCATAATGCCTATAGAAATCCATTATTTTCTGCTTTTTTTCATTTTTCTAAACATAACTTTAATTATGATTATCTTCATTTGTTATTCAGCTTTTATGATTAAAAATTTGTTCGGTTTAATGTGTCTTTGTAATTCCTCAGAACTTTGTCAAACTTAATTCTACTGCAGCATTAGCGTTCAACTGAAAGTAAGAGAAAGGGAAGAGTTTTATGGAAAGCCGCTAAAATCCGCTTTTAGTAACTTTTGAGAAAAAAATCCATTCTCTGCATTTCTCGGGGCAGTGAATCGCCTCCTCAACAACGCAATAGGGCGGGGGCGGGCACATAAATATTTGACTTCTCCCCCCGTCCGAATAATTTTACAACTTTAAAAACTCGATAATACGCGCAATCACAAGGATATGTTCTAAAAAGCATTGAATCCACTATTAAACCACTTAACTTTAGGCATAACAATACATCAAATATTACAAATTCGTCAAGTTTTTCGGGCTGCAAAATTGTGTTTATTGCAATTTACGCAATTTTTTTTTATTACTTTTCACTTATTGCCCGTCACTCCCATCCGTAAACACGGATCAACGCCACTGTGAATAACGTTTTTTTTACCTTATAACACCCATCGTCGACTTCCTGTCAATTACTTTAAAGCAGTCTCTAACTTTCTGTTCTTCCTCCTGCATAGCTTAACATTTAATGGCATAGTACGAGCGCAAGCAGATGAACTCGTTGAATATTCAATGAACACATTTTCTGCAACCAAAGTATCAATCAGTACAATAGAGGACTTGCAAAACCGTGTCGTTGAAATTTACCAACCCGAACTGTTATTTTATAATAGATTCCGCAAGTAGTTTCTTCTTCCAGGTTTTATCCATATATGTTCCTTGCAGATTCGACTACCATGTCGACAAACCACGTGTTTTTCCTGATTCTTATGTCACTTATTCGAATATCATTGCCGGGGGTGTGGGGGGGGGTCGGCACTTTTGTCTTCACAACGGTGCTACACATTATACGCTGTGTACCGACTTTTCCAACATGACCCATAAACCAAGTAATTACTGTGATTTCAGAATACCCTAAACAAGTATTCAAATCTGAAAAGATATACTTTTAAAGAAAACCTTGTGTTCTAAAGTAAACCTTCTGTTCAAATTTACCCTTTCCCCCTAATTTTGGCGAATTTGATACTGTACACACGTACATCGCGCGATCGTGAAAAACAACCTTTTTTGCGCCTTTTTTCACACGCGCATGATATACACCTTGTAATGACAGCCCCCCGACCCCCCCCCCCCCACGGTATCATTGGTATATGACTTGTATTCTTTTGTACCATCCATCCGCACAGTTATTGGTCTACCTTCACCTGTCTTCCCATTGATATCTCCCTCCCGGTTACATGTTCTAAAGGTCATTTCCCTCATAATGTCCAAGATAGTTCCATTTTCCCTATAGCATTCATCAGTTGCTTTTCTGTTTTCATCATAGATCTATAAAATCTCTTATATTTTGTTCATGTTCTGTCCATGATGGGGGTAACAATCTTCTGTGCACTTTTTTTTTCTGATAACTTTCGTGATCGTCCCTATTGACTATAAGCCGTTATGAATTGACGTGGAATCAGTGGGTGTGGAGTTTGGCAAAATCAAAATTGCATTTTTCGCCAAGATGAATAAGCCGGCCACGAACCTTTTAATTTTGCTTAAAGGCATGGTGTCTCTTTTGCAAGTCTAAAAACTGACATATTGTGTAAATACAGTGGTATCATAAAAGAAAACACCATTTAAGGACCACTTAGCAAAGTAAAGGAGTTGGAAACTCAGTTTTAGTGGAATTACAGTAACCGTTTGATTTGATTTTTTTGTCTCGTAGAGACACAAATTCTGGAGACAAAAATTTTACTAGTCTACTAGTCTTCTTTCAGAATTTGGACCCTCACAGTGCATTCGTGTTCATCATGTATTATGTGGCATTTATTTATACTCATGCTCATAATTATGGAATACTTAAAAAAAAACATTTTTAAAGTTGACGTTTTTCTGTCTGGGATTATTATTTGTTCACCCCAGGTTAAACAATTATAATGTAAGTATTTCAGGAATTTTGAGCATTTTGTAGCGTCCGACTCGACACTAAAACCTGTGTTTATAAATGGCGGTGGTGTTGTTGTTATTGAGTCACGTGGTGGTTACGCGCGTTATTAGACTTGTAACAAACACTATTCTGATGTTAATTTAGTGATAAATGACATTAGATCAAAATTTATCAGTTTTCTGTGTTGTTTTTTTAAATTACTTTAATCTAATACTTTTTCATGAGTTTTCATGGGTTTTTGTGGATTTTTAAAAAAATAATATATAATTGTTATTGCGCTCTAACGTACTTTAGTTTCATGAAATCCAAAAATTGCTTCACATACTGCATTTTTGTGAAATAAACACTTGTCTTGAAAATTTTGGACGATATAGGAGAAAGAACTTAAGTATCAACAAAATATTCTATAATTATGAGCACTAGTGTATAATGTAAATATGTGTATAATATGCATTCCTGAACATGACAAATTTTATGCATACATCTCATGCAGATTGTCATTCATAGACCAACATACTGGCAATGCATGATTACTGAAATAATACTACTGAACTCACGTTCATTGGGTTTTGCATGGAGTCTAATCACGAACCTATAAAGGTCTAACTGACCGTTAGTCTTTTGCGCATTTTTCAAATTCTATAGGTAATTACTGATCTTCATATTTCCTTCGTAAATATCCTTAGTGCATGAGTGATGTTTTGCCGTGGTGTTGAAGGGATGAAAATGGAATTCCCTGCCTTTAATTGTACGAAATTCATCATTTCAGACAGCACCACATTCAGAAATAATTTGATTTACACCAAATGTATATATATTTGTAGTATATTTTTAGTATGTTCGTCATTATACCGTCGTACATGAAGTCCACAATGATATACACTTATAGGGACAGTATCGTAACTATTATTACTTTACCTTTGTGGTCATTTAGTGGTGGGGTGTTATTACGTTACTATGTCCTTAACAAATCATCATGCAGGCTTTGAATCAAAATTGTCAGTCCCATGCGTGAGCGCTAAGTGGTAATGGGCAAAGTCTTGTATTTTCTCACAAATCAAATTATATCTAATAAAGAAAGGTCATGTGATGGATGACTATAAAAATGATCACTTATACTTTTATAGATTTATATCCACTCTGTTACAATGAAAGATATACGAAAGGTGCGACGTTTAATACTTCACTGCGCGAGAATTTATTCCTACATTTTCATCAATATTACTATCATGTCCGTTATTATTGATATTTTTTAGTGCTGCTATAAATCTGAGCTGCCGAACAATCACGACGTTTTATTTCGGGTCATCATACAACTAAACGTAATCTCACCCAACTTTACACAATATTGACTATGTACAATGAAACAGTAGCAATAGTAATAACAAAGATAATAACAATAACAATGATAACAAGAAGGAGAAGAAGAAGGAGGAGGAGGAGAAGAAGAAGAAGAAGAAGAAGAAGAAGAAGAAGAAGAAGAAGAAGAAGAAGAAGAAGAAGAGGAGGAAGAAGAATAACAACAAGAACAAGAACAAGAAGACGAAGAAGAACAAGAACAAGAACAAGAAGAAGGAGAAAAGGGAGGAAAAAACTGAGGAAAAGAAAAAGAAAAAAGAAGAAGAATTACATACTTTCATGAGATGAATATAAAAAATAAATGAATGGACAAAATGAGTGAATAATAAACCAGATAATAGCATAATTTTCGAAACACGAACCATCTATGTCGAAGCAGGCTATGACTTCCCGTAGGGTTTTCTCGGTCGGGTTGTGACCCAACCTCCTGATCACCGCACCGAATTCCTCTACTGTGATCACCCCGTCACCATTGTTGTCAAACTGATCGAAGGCTTCCTTGAATTCTGTGGAAACAAATCATAATTTATCAATTATTTATTTATTCGTTGATTATTTATTCAGTCATTATTTATTTATTTATTTATTTATTTGTTTATTTATTCATTTATTTATTTATTTATTTATATATTTATTTATAATTTATTTATTCATGTATTTGCTATTTATTTATTGATTGATTGATTAATTGGTTGATTGATTTTATGAATTCTGTCGTAACAAATCATTTATTTATTTATTTATTTATTTATTTATTTATTTATTTATTTATTTATTTATTTATCATTTATTTATTTATTTATGTATTTGTTATTGATTGATTGATTGATTAATTGGTTGATTGATTTTATGAATTCTGTCGCAACAAATAATTCATTTATTTATTTATCTATTTATTTATTTATTTATTTATTTATTCATTTATTTATTTATTCGTTCATCCATTCATTATTTCTTATCACTTGTCTGAAAATTCCAAAATAGAGATGGAGAATGAAAAAGGATTTATGCTGGTCACACTAACTGAAGCTTGATCCCAAGTCCACTTCATCCCAATTTCCAAAAAAAGAAAGAAAAAGATTACTCAGCCCCCATGACCGTGTATGTATACATAAGATATCATTGTAAAGATAAGAAAGGTGACTTTAAAGCCACAGGCTAACATTAACCATAGTTTTTAAAATGTGAGCTACATAATCCTCCATGCTCCAAGTGTCCATGATAAGGTTTAAAAACGAAGCCCTGAAAAAATTTATTTCAAAATAATTCAGTGCTTTAGATCTAGCCTATTTTGTACTCCACTTGAGTACTAATTGCTTACTCATGCATATCTTGCCAGTGGCAGCATAACTTTCCAAACCTTTGTATTCCTGGGTGTTCATTTGTCCATTTAAACACCACTATGTAGCTCAGATATCAAAGTTTGGCACCTTTTTTTTAAATTTGAAGCTCCACACTGTTCACTGTTCACACTATTCACTTTGATGTACGGTAAAGCTAACACAATCTTCAAAAATTTGAAATTAAATGTTGTTGTACACGCTGTACATGTATATTTGTATACTTGTATCCTTGGTAGACAATGAATACATAAATTGACTGAATTAAATATGTATATCTATTCTCAGGTTATTTATTCAATTAATTAATTAATTAATCAATTAAATAAATTTCTCTGTCTTAATTCTTTTATGAATTATTGTTCACTATAGTAATTTACTCATTATAATTTTTTTTACCAGTCTATTTATTCATGTATCCATGTATCTATACTAATAATTATCTAGTCATTTAAACCTTTATTTCTACTACATTTGTTTAGTAAAATATCTAATCATTTAAGTATGATTTATTTTATCCGCTCATCCTCTTGTCCTCAATGGGGAACGTTTAGCAATTAGACGTCTATCTAACCGGGATACCAATCTTAGATAGCAGAAAGCGTCTTTCAAGAAACTTGTATGGATACTAAACATAGGTGAACAAACCAAACGTAATCAAAGGTGATGATGGTGGTTGTGGTGTATGGCGTCAAATCCTCTGGAAAGTGTGTATCATCGCGCTCTACAAAGCAGACTAATGATTCTAGGTGTTGATAAAATTACCGTGACTATACTAGTCTCATTCTCAGATCCCACTTGCTGTTGCAAATGTCGTAAGGGCTCCTTGCCATACAGATTGATTGCATAAGGAGAAAACAGTAAATAGCGCCCGTAAAACAGGCTATGACTATTACATGTATATACAAGACGGGGAATACACGTAGCACACTTATATATTATAAATTACCTTTCAGTTGCTCTTCTGAAAGCTTGCAGTCAGCCTGCAGAAGAATTCGAAAATAAAGAAAATGCATAATTAATAAAGCTCTTGATTCATATTTTATCAACTTTCAGTGTAAATAACCCCGCATTTCAGAAAAAAAAACACGCTTCATTGTGCCTTAGAAATGAATCGAACGACAGGCGTATCTTCCTAGCAAATGCAAAGTGAGAGAAGATTACTATTAGGTATGCAACTCAACGCAGAATTATGTGGGTGGCTTACTGATGATCGGTGCTGTCAGTGCATCTATAGTGGTTTCTTGCAATCACAGAAAACATACACTTGGCATTACATGTACATTTTCACGAAATGTATGTATTTAAAATCATACAAATGCAGAATAATGTCATTTTTAAGACATTTTATCTTATTAAATTTGCTTTGTTAATTTTGTGCCCCATTTGTTTTCATTGACGAAATTGTCATTTACATTTCAAACTGATTATGTTAATTTCAAAAGCCCAATAATACATTATAAAAGCCCTATAATACAGTATAAAAGCCCAAGTTTCTAGTTTTGGTAAATGGTGAAAATGATGTATTGTTTTATTTTCATTTCTTTATCTCAATACCCTGAAATCACACACTATGAAATGCTTTTCCAGTTTTGAGAAATTGATGTCAGCCTACTTATAGTGGCATCTGCTCATCAAAACTTGTCACCATAAACAATTTGCAGTGGGTTTGATGTTGTTTTCTGATGTCTAGGGTGACAATAGAACACATGCTACTTTGTGAAAGACTGATAAAAAATATTGTCTGATCGATTAAAAGTATTTTCGGGCTTTAATATATTTTAATAGAAACAATATCCAAATAGTTTGAAATTTATGAATAGCAATTTCGCCCAGAGGCAAACAATGACAAAAGAAAAGTAAATTTGGAAAACAATATTATTTTTGACCTGAGAAGGATGTCCTTAGGGCATACGCGTACGCAGGGGGGTTGTTTGGGGTGTTATTAACACCCCCAAACACCCCCCTTTTCTCTGTAACACCCACTCTTTTTTCACGAATAATCACCCCTTTTTTCGGTCAAAAGGGGGTGCTTTAAAATGTGAAATAACCCCTGGAAACATAAAATAAATTGTTGATTTTTCTTTGCATCTGGAAAAAAAATTGTCACTTTGCGCCCCCCCATCGCCCCCCCCCGCTGAGGGAGTTTTGGGAGGCTGGAGTTACCGGGGAAAATTTAGGCGACCTTGATTTGGAAAACAAAATTCACATAAACCCCCCCCACCCCCCGCCGGCGATGAGCGAAGTCTTCGCGCTGGTGTACGGCGGGAAAAATGTGAACCTAGGATTTGAGCCGCGGATGAAGACCCCCCCCCGCCTTTGGCAAAACCTGCGTACGCTCTATGCCCTTAGGTATAATAAAATAACGGAATTTATTTTAGAAAACTTTCAAAAACAACTTTCTAATCTCACTGAATCATCGCATAGTTCTTTTCACCTTTCTATGTACATGATGTAGGATACATTATCAAAAGGATACGTAAATAACACACAGAATCCACATTTCAATCACTCTGACAAGCAGATACTGGCAAAAGTCGATTTGGCTGATTTCATCATATCTGGGGATTAGGCATAATCCCTCGAAATAAGATGAATTAAATTATTTCAGGAAAATGTTATGTTACTGAGAAATATAACAAACACCTCTAGTTTGATAACGAACCTTATATCTCTTGAAAGTAATATCTTTAGACACATTGAATTATTTGTTATGAGGGTAATCGCCCAAGGAGTATTAGGGGAAGTATTGTGCAAATGGATATTTTTTTTTTTTTGGGGGGGGGGGTTGGGTGGTAATTGTCTATGGGATCTCGATCGAGATTTGTTGAAGGTTCATGTAAAAATACTAACCAACGTTTTGAACACTTTTCTGTAACACTCTAATTTAAATTTAATTGAAAGTATATGCATCAACAAACATTTGTGTAAAGATGTTAACACTTAAGTGTTTAGTTGTTCATAAAAATGTTTGTTGACGTGTTTATGATTTCACATTAAATGTGTTCTAGTGTTGAAAAAATAAACACAAACTTCTGGTGATATAGGTAAACGCGATCACATAAGTGATACACAGAATTTCTAACTACATGTAAACGTGTTTATGATTTCCAGTTAAACGTGTTCAAGTGTTTATAAAGTGTTACTGAAAAGTGTTTATTAAAGTGTTTAATATTTTTTACAGCGTACAGTATTGCGAAGATCCCGAAAACTCCAAATGTCTTGAAGTATATGAATCATTCTTATAATGAGAATGTGGAAGGACGAGCTGTTACAATAGACTCGTTTTCTTTAAACGTCTTTCAAACTGGAGTGTAAACCTTTAAATTTCAGTTGCTAAAAATACACACAAGACATGGTGAAGAATTTTAACACTAAATAGTGTTATTTTCACGAGTATAATTTTTAACAGCCGGAGAGTGGAAATTGTTGTCATATTTGGTATCCATGTTAGGTACATTTCTACCCACTTTGTTTCTTGTTTTTACGGTGATGGTCTATTCTTAGCTACAACATCTAGAAAAGTGTGAGGTCGGTTGAAAACGTAATAAAAAAAAATGTATGTTTATCACACACATTGCATCCAAAAGCCACGACGCCATCGAATTCTAAGCTTCAAATATGCCATTTCATTTTTTGTTCATAAATCTTGTACTTATCCACATACTAAAGAGACCATGCAGATGTTTAATACCACCAGTTTTGTTGCTATAGAAACCATTCAGCTAACCACGTCAAAGATGAGGCCTCGGCATTTTTACGCGAGGTACTGTCACGCTTTCTTCTTAGTTCTGGGCTACGGAGCAAGTCAACCGACTACATTGAAGGCGGCGCTGATTTGGTCTGGTCTAGTTGTTCCGTTTAACCATTTGCACACCCCAGCAGTTGTAGCAAAAATAAGAAGTCGTGTATATTTAAAATCTGTTGACTTATTTCCTATGAAGTCTTTGTCTGATTTTATTTTTTTTACCGTTACAAGAACACATTTTAAGATTATTTTTATTTTACATGTGGATTGCACATTTTTTTTAGGTAGTCAGGCCGTTTGTGTAGATTGTACCGTCCTGTATTTGTTTCATATATATTCTGTTAATATGCATCTTTGCATTATACATGTATACAATGAAAAGTAATTTTGGAAGATCAAACGCCAGTAAAACGATAAAGATTTTCCCTTTAAGTTGTTTTGTAAGGTGTTTGTTAGTATAAATGTCATTTGTAATCCTCCCACACACCTGCAATATTGTTGTCATTCCATTTAAATCATGTCGAACCAGAAAAAATGCGAAAAGTTAAGTAATTCATCGCACTTGCGCAGTTCAATAATTGTACAAGTGGAAGAAGAAAGGGCGGTAATAGCGGGGAAAGGGTTAAACACACCGTATTTGATGTAATTTTGATTTCACGCATAAATTAGCACAATTAATATGAAATTATTTCCGGATAATTAACTAGACAGTTTTGTAGATTACGTCTGGGGCAACGTGCGTGCTCATTTTCGGGGCGATTGAGCTGTCGATGGCCGAGATCTCGGAGGGGGGGGTGGGATGGGGGCGAAGTGGAATGCTACCCCTCCGGTTGGGCTGTGAGATATATCTAAAAGACCCGACTATTTTAGGATTAAAACTGGAAGTATCTACAAAATAAAGCAACGACCACTCAATTAATTAAGTAAGTAAGTAATTAATCAAGTAATCAACTAATTAATAAATTATATCAAATTGACTGATTGATTTATAAAATTCATTAATGAATGAATGAATCAATCAATCAATTAATTAATCGAATTCAATTGATTAATAAATCAAGTAATCAACTAATGATTGATTAATAAATGAATTAACCAAATTCAATTGAATTATTACATAAAAGCAAACAGCAGGTGCTCCTCCTTATATTCATAAAAAAATGCTGCATTTCAACCCAAAATGGTTTACTTGTATCTAAACCAGTAATGACGCCGTCTGACGTCAGGTTGTAAAATGTTCTCAGGAGATTCTTGATTTAATCATCCGACCGTCTCTATAATTCACATTTCAAGCGAAAGCAACGCAGTAATCCAATAATTATGCAGCAACACTTGAGTTCATAACCAATCATGCAAAAATGTCGTGTAAGATATAAACGACGCACAGACATTTTATATTTTAAGGATTCTTAGAAGTTTAATTCCACGGGTATCGGGGAGTAACATTTGAATGTTATGAAGCTTTTACTGAAAGCGTAGCTCATGATTATAACGGGCAATTCTAAAAATAAGAAGTAAAAATGATGATGGATGTTGAAAGTGCAGCATATGGGCCATGGAGCTTTTGGTAAATCAATTAATTGTCCATCTATTCGCAATAAGAACGAACAAAACACAACAACAACAAACACGGGCATTACACGTTTACTTCGCCACGCAAATATAATGTCTATGATAATGTAGAATGTAGGAAGAATGATGGTGCAATTCACCTGCTATGCAGTCAGTGGGGGAGCGTTTTCCAATTCATTCATTCATTTATTCATTCATTTAAATTTAATTTCCAAATATAACAGAAGTAAACGAGAGAAAATCTTACAATACAATAAGAGAATATATGTATACAAGTTATAATAAACATTTCAATAAATGTATTTATATAAATCAAGGCAACTGGACTTACGTAAGTTGCCTTGATTTATAAACATTATTTATTGATATTTTACCTGGATGAATCAGAATTTACATCAGTTAATAAACATAATAAATTATGAATACGTCTATATGAACATATCAATACGTAGTTACTTTTTCATATTTAATTAAATTTGCTTTTGTTCAATTCTGATAATAAAATTAACATAATTTCATTTTGAGAGAGACAAAGCATTGAAGACAGCAAAACAACATATAATAAACACAAAAAAGTAACTACACCCTTTTTCAAAATACTATAACTTTTTAAAGAAACAATTTTGAGCAAAATAATTTGACAGGAGTGTTTCAGCACTAATTGGCTAACTTCTGTGGAAAAATGTGGTTGATCCGTCAATGCATGCATGAATGAGCACATATTAAAGGCAAAAAGTCACTTTTCAAAAGTCACAAGGGTCATTTTGGGGGATTTGTGATGCAGGATTTTGACAAATTCTGTTTCTGGTGACTGATTTAGGGCTATTTATGTTAATTATCTATTGTTTGAACCCCTTACACTTCTTTTGACACTTTTCTCATTTTTTGCGCTTCAGTAAGCTCAATTTAAAAATTGCCACCCTTCCTCAATTTTGAAACTGTAAAATCCATTAAGTTTATTGAAAAAAATAAAATCCTTTATTTTTCAGCAAAATGTATCTTAACATGTTGCATGAACATAAGAGGTTGTAACCATGTCATGGTTGACTGAGCACACTCTTTAAATAAAGCAAAAAATGCCATTATTTACCTTTATTTTGGCATAAGTGATGACTCCTGTGACTTTTGAAAAGTGGCCTTTTTGCCTTTAATGCATACTCACTCATGCGTGGCTTGACGGATCAATCACATTTTCACACAGATGATAGTCAATGATTGTAGAAATACTCCTGCCAAATTATTTTGTGAGAACTCATTTTGTTAAGAAGTTACGGTAGTTTGAAAAAGGGGGTAGTTACTTTTTTGTTGTGTTTAGTTGAGAAAGATACAATATTTGGAGATGCAGGGCCCTCCAACAAGCACGTAAGGGTATGGTGAAGGGCCGTGTGGGGAAAAAAATCGCACGCAACACAAAAACAAAGAAACAAAATAGAGACAAACATTGTAGAAACAAACAAACAATATAGCAACAAATTGCATGAAAGGTAAATAACTTAAAACACAGACACACACGCACACTCTCTCACACACGCACACATTCACTCATTCACACTGGTACACATACCGTACACACATGTACATACATACACACACTCACTCACACACACAGACAGACAGACATATACACACTCACCCAGACAGACAGAAACACAGACACACACACCTACACACACATACACGCACACACGCAAACAAACAAACACACAGAAACACAGACACACACACCTACACACACATACACGCACACACGCAAACAAACAAACACACGCACACAAACACACACAATTGTGTGCTACAAAAACCACCGTTGTCGTAGTTTATTAATTCTACCTCATACCTTAGAAACACGTCAAGCCAGTGACCTCAATCCCAATGAATATCGTGATATTATGAGCTTTCAGCCACTGAACCCTGGGATATATTAATTAAGTTTTCAGGGATCACCATTTGTGCCTTGCAAGTGTGGTAAAATTATGTTATTCTCTGATGGAAACATATACCATAATCATAGTGACATTGAGCTACTGATTACGATGTAGATTACCTGCGATAATGCCTTGTCTTTATTTCAAAAAAAAATCCACTTTCTTTTCAAGAACTGTCGTTGTAAGAGATACGGTACAAACACTATTTCAACATAGTACAAAAAATGCAAAATGACCTTTGAACTTTTGACTGAAATTTGCTTAATCAATACGTTGCTTTGGTAGAACATAATTTAGCCAGGTTTTAGTAATCATTTATTTCTTTAGATGTGATGGCAACCAAAATGTTAGGGACGAATGAATGACCTAGAATTAATACCTAGTTACGGATGCATAAAAGTTGATAGACATATTGATTGATTGATTGATTGATTGATTAATTGATTGATTGATTGATTGGTTGATTGAGTGATTGATTGATTAATTGATGGATGGATGGGTGGTTGGATGGATGGGTGGATGGATGGATGGATGGATGGGTGGATGGATGGATGAAGGATGGATGAATGAATGGATGGATGGATGGAAGGATGGATGGATGAATGAATGGATGGATGAGTGGATGAATGGATGGATGGATGGATGGTGAATGAATGGATAGATGAATGGGTGGAAGAGTGGATGGATGGATGGATGGACATGTAGATAGATGGAAGGTGGATGGGTGGTGGATGGGTGGATGAATGAATGGATGGATGAATGGGTGGAAGAGTGGATGGATGGATGGATGGATATGTAGATAGATGGAAGGGTGGATGGGTGGGTGGATGGGTGGATGAATGAATGGATAGATGAATGGGTGGAAGAGTGGATGGATGGATGGATGGACATGTAGATAGATGGAAGGGTGGATGGGTGGGTGGATGGGTGGATGAATGAATGGATGGATGAATGGGTGGAAGAGTGGATGGATGGATGGATGGATATGTAGATAGATGGAAGGGTGGATGGGTGGGTGGATGGGTGGATGGATGGGTGGATGGGTGGATGGATGAATGAATGGATGGATGAATGGATGGATGGATGGATGGAAGGATGGATGGATGGTAGGATGGACAGATGGATAGTTCGATGGATGGATGAGTGGATGGATAATGTCGGCCTAATAATAGGACGATAACGCTATGTAACGTCTGATGTACTGAAGTCTTTTCTTCCCTAATTCGCATTCCGAATTACTACATGGTTCGGGGAAAATCTTCATCATGTACGGTATATTACAGTCTGGAGACAAGCTAAAAAATATTGAAACTTATATAAGATCACGTTTTCGGCCAACGCCCATGAAATTCATGCAAACAGCCTAATACAATATATTTCGCCAGGGTTTCAATATAAACCACCTACACAGATCTGATTGGAACGTGAGCAGAGCCCTGGTTCACTTTGCTAATTAGACTTGTGTAGGTGGTATACTGCTGTATGGAATATAGAGGCAGATCGACTTTCAAATATCAGATATTATGACAAATCTCCAGGTTTTTTTTTTTTACACTTCTTCATATTTCACGTAGTTTTACTTATTTTTGTTTGAAATTTCAGTTTTATTCTTAAAAACCCCGTGTTTGATATTAAGCCAAACCCTGTTATTATTGTTATTGTAAACATTATATAATCTGCTATATTATTATTAGTAGTAGTAGCAGCAGCAGCAGCAGC